>JAODTK010000043.1:0-15907 GCA_026419785.1 Sclerodactyla briareus | reverse complement strand
GAACCTGATTGTACCTTTAATTTGCAAGTGTAAACTACACTCAACCTGAACGGTCAAACGGTTCTCCTGACTCGCCGCTATAACTCTGTAACACCATGAGTCAGCGAAGGTGCGACCATCACCTTAGCAGAATCAGTTTATTCCAGAAGTTGTAGTGCATACCGAGCCGACTGAGCAAACCATACACGTATTCCCTCTCCCAATTCGCGTCGGGTCGTAAAACGGGTCAATTTGTTTAATTTCATTCGAGGTACGATAGCACTGCTTCAACTACTGAGGAGTAGGAAACTTGTCATCCGGGAACAGTAGTGAAGTGTCAACGCTTACACGTACTTTTTTCATTATAACATGGAATATTGTAGTCATTCTCTATCGACATATATAAAACCTCCATCTCCAATCCCTCCCAGCCGTCATCGACCTTGGGCATAAGGTCCGACAGTCGTGTGTCGACCTTTATCATGTCGTTATATTTCGGCCTTCTCGCGATGATGCCTAGAACGTTCGAAGGGGACTAAGCTCATGGCCGCGTCCAAATAGTAAAACACTCTTTGGATTCATGATGTGGATGTATAGGACATGCATGGTTTCTCGCGAGAGGGGTATAACGTAATTAATCAAGAGTGTATTCTCCCAACGATAAGCAGGCAGGATCGACTACTTCGCCGAGGTGGCGAGCAACCGTAGCAGATGCAAGTATAATTGCTTCAGTATCCCTCGTGAGTCCCCGTCCCATTCGATTCACTGTGGTATACCCAGTAAAGTACTGTACAGGCTTGTTGTTTGAAGAAACTGGAAGAGGAGTCAATCGCACCTGCAAGACTGGGGACGCGACACCTGCCTTGTGGCTCACTCATTTAGCAGTGAGAACATCGGTTTTGCATTGTACTTTTTCTAACAGTATCCACCATCACACTGCAAACCGGAACAAAATGTAGTCTCATGTCGATGGTATTCAAAAGTAGTTTTATACACTGAATGTTCTTCCACATACCAAAACCAAATAGACTGCAACACTGCAGCAATCAGGGAGAATAGATCATAATTAAACTGCCCAAATGTCTACTGCATGCCTAAATTTAGATACGAAGCACGCGAGTAAGAAAACAAATGTCGCGCTTTGCGTAATGTCATGGTTTCCATGCGTTTTAATCGTCAAGTGCTGCCAAATATTTACCAAATTTTATCATGTGTTCTCGTTAAGCAACTGGTGTTTTTTCCCCTTTTTTTCACGAACTGAAATCCAGTTCCGCAGCAAAGACCTCTTGGGGGGGGAGGGGGGGGGGGGGGGGGGAGGGGGGGGGTTTTGCTTTTCGAACTTTCACATAACGCGTCTTCATGTTAAGCGTCAGTAAGGTACGACGTCGCTATTTGCTTGATATACATAATGGTTTGGCAGTTACAGGAGTGGATCCATGAGATTCCACACGTCACTTATCAAACGGTCCTAATAAAACGTATTTGGGCTGATCGGTCAAAGTTCCATTTCGACAATACATTTGTTATGGGCTTTGCAAACGCGAGAACAGGGGGAAAACGCAATATCATGTTCTCGGCACGGTTCCAACGGGTAGGATGGTCCTTAAATTCCAACCCCGAAATTTTCATAGAGACCTATCTGCGGAATTTCGAAATGGTACGACGAGATCTCTACGATAGTCTTCTTAGGTAAAAGAAGAAAAAAACAAAACAGAATGTTATCGTATTAAACTATCGCAACCAGAACGTTGTCTCGATGACCCTTGACGTCTTTCCTAAGTAAAACAGATCTTGCGCCCACTACTTGCTTCCCAGTATTTTCCTAACGGAAGTTTATTTTTATGACAAATCGTGAGGATAATCTTCGTGAAACATAAAGTTGTGAATCGATTATTACGGATTACATTAGGCTTCGTGATTCATATGGCACAACAGCTGGCGCAGTGTGGTCTAGGTCCTCCCTTTGCTTAAATATATTTTGCTGATTTTACACGACCTTTATAACTTGGCGAAAGTTTCGAAGTTCAATCTACTTTTATTTAAATGTGCATCAATCTCGAGTGCCAAAGTTTGATAAAATATGCTTGGTCATGCCGTCGTCGTTTGTTTCACTGCGAGAACGGTGAGAGTAACCGCAGGTGTTGAATTGCGTCGTCCCTCAGGTCCTTGACCTTTCACTAGGGCACCAATGGTACTGTGGCTCAAACAACACAAATGAACCAATACTATGTACACTACATGTTAAATTGTCTAGGATCATGAGGCCAGAGGCCCGATCACACATGACAATTGTGCCTTGTATCGACTTTTGACATTGGTCCCCAATAGGTCTTAAAATGTCTTTAGCAATCCATAAACATTGTTACTCATCTCAATCAACATCCCTCGAAGAATGCCCCATTGAGATAGAAAAAGCTAGGTGGATACATCGAGTCCACGTTTAGTCACATCTTTACAGAATGACAGTTCGGGGCCAAAAAGGCAATGTTTCACACACTGGATAGTACAGTGGAGAGCCCGTAGGTCCCAAGTAGGACGTTTGAGTCTTCCGAATCAAAATTTCCTGAAACCTGTCTGTTGAACTGACGTCAGCACTGCCTCCTTGTAGAGGGAAACCTTTTGGTCGATTGCATATGATGATCCCTTGGGCCTACACTGGGCCCTTCAATTTCAAAATTCCGAGAACCCTGAATGTATGGCTATTAGACCGCCATTATATCAAACATCACATGCTTGCCATCAGTGCATTGGGATTTGTAGAGAAATATTCTCGTGTCTCTTTTGGCATTTTGATTTGCAGAAACAGGTTGGGCCGTAGGGCCTATTTTAGGCTTCGGCCAGAGCTCGCGACACCCTCAATGGACCGTACCCAAGACATTAACATGTCCCTCTAAGTAAAAATAAATAAACGTGTGGGAGGAAGCTTGCAATACCTTCGTATGATATTGCATAAATGGGCCCTAGGGACCTATGGTAAAAAAGAAATCCTAAACCACCGTAGGCACTACTGTTAAGCCAGGACTAGTGGCGATGTCGCACTATTCACCACAATTTGTAGAAGGTGAAGCATTTTGCCGTGATTATACATGATGGGCCCATGGGCGCACCGGGTCTTTGGTCTAAATCCTGGCACCCTGAAAGTCCGGCGATTATACTATCATCATGACTGAACATCAGGACTGCCAACACTTGAAGCAGATACATATGTTGCGGTATTTCCACATAATGGCCCCTCGGTCCAAATTCTCGAGCCCTCCTATTCCCTTTACATTAACTTTGAAGAAAGTCAATTGCAGCTTGAGGAAATGTATTTCAAGTACCTTGTGTGGATTCCCTAAAATGAGCCCTTGGCCTGGGGGTACCTGGACCCCAAATTCCTGACACCTCAAAGTATGGCTGTTTACCATCATTAGGCCCGAATGTCAGCACCATGCACTGAAATTCGTAAGAGTAGAAGCATTTTGCGTATTTCACTAGGCTTTGGGTTCCAATATACGCAGAACGCACATACAGGCATGGGAAATAATAAACATACCATTATAACTAGATCCATTCATATGTACAAGTATACATAGACTTTAAAAGAAAGAAGGGAGTTAGCGTCTCTTGCTTATCATTAACCAGAAAGCAGTTTAGCAGGCATAATCGCGATGAAAAATCAATTTCGGTGTGGAAAATAATCGAGTGAATTTGGAGAGTGGAAATGGTTACGTTGTCATTGTGGGCCTTTTTTTCAGTAGTTTTCTATTACCAAATGTTCAGACTTTCACCTCTTCTCATAGGCAACCTATTATCAAGTATGGCCACGCGCCTTTCTTCACTCAGTTGTCATGTTCACAAGTGTTAGTTCAATGTTACAAGGGCAACCATACATATACACAACACATACTGCACGCCTGTGCACCATCGCCTATTTTTTTTTTTAATTGAGAAATTGCATGTGGAAGCCAACAGGAGAGGAAGAACCTTTGTTGTTGTAAGAATGCATTTGTCCCCTGTCTATCAATTGCTTCTCCAAGATTTCACCTCTGGAACACATTGATCAATCCTATTGCGAATGTTTAACAACACAAAAGTATATGGTGAATTGTGCCTCTGTAGAAGGAGGCTTCGCCTCATGTAATTAGGGTCTGCTCGGGAAATTATTTCTCTATTGACAACCTAGGGTGGAAAGTGGACTGTCAGAACATCAGAAGTGCGAACAACAGGAACGAGACACTGTGCAGGTTGGTAACGCGGCATGTATCATCTCCGCAGAAGAATGGCCTTTGTGTATCTTCTAAAGGAAGCACATTAAATGACGTTCCTTTGACCTCGTTACATGTGAATTGTTGTTCAGGACCCAGCGTAGTCCCTATTCTTCAAGTTGTATAAATTCGACCAAGTTAGAAAAATGACTGATTTATGCTAATGTGACCCCAAATTGACCTCTGGTGATCGAAATCACCCGTCTGGTTTTCAGGAATCAACCTTTGTCCACTCCACCACGTTTGCGTGTAAAATGGAACAATTCTGTGTTTTGGCCAAAATCTAACAAATCTGAAGTTCGATGCCTGCTATGGACGTCACCCACCAAGTTTGATCCGGTCAATCTGCAAAAGGAGGGAGCGACATGCAAAGTACTGCTTCCGAACCTCATCCCAGGCGGACATGTGTACGAGAGTTGTAGATCCATATGATGAAACAGCTTTGAAGAGGTATTGCGCTGATGCCTTAAACATTTCTGGCGGTGGGCGATGTCGGCAACAACCCCACCGAAACCCTAACATCCTTACGAACACATCCCGGGAAGTGTGTTGCGGGTATGCAGTACGTCATTTGATTGCAGAAACCACACTGTATCGGGGCTGGGCGGTTTTTCACAATTTGCGAGAGGACTGGGATCACAACATTAGTAGTCATACCAAATATTTGATCTGGAGTGCACTGGGTCTTACAGTTAGTATATCAAGTGGTGGGTGGAAGTTAAAGGGAAGAATCAGGGGCTTGGTATGGGGGAAAGGGAGGGGAAAAAAATTTTGTTGAGAAAATTCAAATTTCAATTTCTGGGTGATCTCAGATGAAACGTGGATCATACTAAAAACAATATTGGTACCTCACTCGCTAGCCAGCCCCCCCCCCCCATACCAAGTATGAAGTGATGATTTTTTTTTTTTTCACAATTTGGGAAAAAGATTCAAATTAAGAAGGTTTTCAGATGTGACTACTGACTAGATTGCTTAGACAGATCCAAAAAACTAGAGCCACCAATGGTACTGTTTATCTCAACGCAGAATGTACCACAGAAGAATGTACAATATGTGATAATGTCAAAGAGATCATGAGGCCAGGAAGGCCTATTCTGCCCCGTAACAACGGTTTCGTTTTGACCTTGATTTTATCATTTGTCCAAAGATATAAAAGTCAATATAAACTTCCAATGAGGGGCCCCAGGGCCACATACGCCTGGGGTTCCTAATACACTGGGACCCTGAAGGAACCATCATTAGATGCTGAAAAATCAGCAGATGATGCAACAAATTTGTAAGGAGATATTCACAATATTTTGTTAATCCCATTACAATGAGCCCAAACCTCCGAACACCCCAAGGGCCCTTACCCAGAGACCCCCATTACATGAAAACTTTGTGCATGAAACTTTGGGTCCAGGTGGGACCAAACTTTCCGAGCACCCCATAAGAGGAGAAACATTTTGCATAAGTTCACATGATGGGCCCAGGCCCACAGTGGGTCCCCAAATCCCTGGGCACTCTGGGGGGGTACGGCTGTCAGGACTGTTCATTCTGACTGAATATTCAGCACTGTGCAACCAACATTTATAGGAGATACAGAAGATTTTCCGCGTTGTCAGATAATGGGCCTCAGGGCCCAAAACTGGGGCCCCCGAGCCACCAAAGAGTTTCACACAAAGTCAGATAGACCCCAGCAGTCAATGAACATTGTATCCCAGTTTGTCCTAACATCATCAACGTATGATTTGCAAGACCGATATTAGAGACATTATTTACATAATACATATTAGTACAGACTCCTAGATATAGAAGCCATCTTTACCAAGCTAACAACTTTTCAAACTGACCAAAAATTGGGGTACGTAACTGCCTGTAAAGTATTTTCTAAAGCATACAAAATATGAGGCAATCATGCAGGCAAATCACATCAAACCACAGTAAAAACCCTGATTGGAGGAGAAAACAGTCAAAGATATGAATGAATAGAGTGACTCCTGCCCGTTTAAATACGACACTGTCACTTCATTAGGGAAAAGCAAAAGAAGCAAGTCATCTAACCTGTGAAGGGAAATCTCTGCATGAGACGTTGCTAGTTACAAATAAAAATACATTTCGCCCAAAAAAACATGTAGAGGAAATGTTCACAATCGTTATCTTTCATTTGCGAGGAAAAACAAATCCACTCGGCGAGTCAACCGAGGAGACACAAGTTGAATCGATGCTAGCAGAAATACAAGAAAACGAAAGCATCTGCCTCTTCTGCCGCATATGAATTCACCCAGAGAACAAAATGATAACGTCCAGGTTTTCCCCTCAGATTCTCACAACGCCAGGCGTTTCTAAAAAATCTTATCCTAATTTAAGAAGTAACTAATTACCGATCGTTTCTCGATTGATACCATTGGAATCGTAGCTTAGATTTGCCGATTTTAACAGACCATTGCAACTGGGACCTGCACAAGACTACACGAAAATATGAGACCGAGTCCGATGCAAGGGATTTCATCGTCGCCAAAAAAAAAAAAAAAAAAAAAGAAAAAAAAAAAAAACGTCATTTGCACGGGGGATGAATGAATGTCGACTGTGGTGGGTTTAAGTTATCGGGAGTCTCGGTACACGAACACCTCTATCTTCTATTTGGTGTCATGGAGTCGTTGATCAAGACGGGGTGAGTGGTTGTCAGTCCAAAAGGTGTCGAATGGGGGATTCAAAGTAGGCATTGCGACATCAAAGTTTAGGCTTTCCAACTCTCGTCAAGAACGGATTCTTCAGTTGCACCGACATCATCACCCAGCCAGATCATACAGGAACGCGAGGCCCGTTGCATGGGGGGAGTATAGGATCTATCCAGAAGTTTACGGAACGGACACTGAGTGAGACAGTTTACGAAGACAATATAACCTAGGGATAAGGTTCCTAATAAGGCTCCCATATTTTTGTCGTCTTGGGAAATCAGACCAAGCAGAAAATTCGAATCGCAGTTTCGTAATAAGACCAATTTTGACTTGAGGGAGTCCTATTATTCAGATCCCTCGTTTAACCAACCAAGGCAGTATCATAAGCGATGAGGTGAACACCCTTGCTAGAAGCTGTGGCATCATAGGTGGATGAAGTGAGAGGAAACGGTGCTTAAAAGACACAAATACGGAAATAAACACATAGATAAATTTATCATATTGAGTTCTATGAAAGGCACTTCATAATCCATTCAATAAGGTTACCAGGGACATTCATGGCGACAAGTTAATTCGCTAAAATGTGAGGTGTATGGTATTGAAATGGGGAGAGAGAAAAGTCGGGAAAGAAAGAAAATACAAGAACGGGCGTAACTCCAGGGCAAGATTTTGTCTCTAGGTGGGCATAGGACATCTCCAGAATAACCAAGTACATTACATCTTCATAGCTACGTCCAGGCTGACATGCGAACTTGAAAAGGGTTAATGGTTTATTACCGTTCGCAAACTTTCATAGGCAAAATGTGAGGAGCAAGGTAATTGTAAACAGGATAATGCCACTGTTCAGGGCACAGGTATAAACGTGACTGCTTCCAGATCCAGGTATGTGCACGCTGGAGAAGACATGTTAAAAATGTGAGTAAAAACTATATGCTAACTGAATTGCACTCGTGGGAAAGTGAAGTGTGTCAGGTCCTACAGCTCTGGTGAGTTGAGCTTGGTTTAAAAGTGACGGCGGAACAACAGCATTTCGAATGTGAAGTTTAAAAACTAACTGAAACTGATAAAGGGCTGTGGTTTATGTACCGTTCGGTTGTATTTTTGTAAAGGGGTCACGATGATGATTGCATATTCGGCACTCATTTCTGGTAATTGGCAAGTTGACGACTGTTTCTGTACCAAATCATCAAAAACGCAACCGTTCCGTTGCTCTCCTCATGTGGTTTCTCTGTGAATATCGTCAATTTTCTCTTAAGCATGGCCGCGTTCCTTCACTGATTGCTCGTTTCCAATTGTATTTACTTGCTCTTTTAGTCCCTCCCGTATCAACTTTCAGATTCCGAAAATCCTTTTCTTCTTGTTGATTAAACCTTTCACTTTCTTGGTAATCCAGGGCTGTGTGAGAGATTTTAATATGCTTGGTTGGGATAGGTGAGTGATGTTCATTGTCGAAACTTCGAAGACAGTGCGATGCGCATGCGCATGGTACGTCAAACACCACCAAAGAATCGCTGTCAGAAGAAAGTTTGATACTTGTTCAGAATGATGGGGCAACGATGTATGCATTGTGATGACCGCGGGGGGGATGCGAACTTTTACTGATGTTCATAACTCACGACCGCCCCTCGTGTCCAATAAGTGAGCCGTATTATAACCACCATACTATTAGGCAGAGTACCAAACCAAATTAAATTTAACCTTGTGATAGTTCTTATTTGATAACAGGATGAAAAAACGTTCACTCTATATAGTCTTCATTTTGTAGGCTTAGAGGGAGACAATATTGCGACTACGCATTCATTTGCACCACCATGGCTACTGGATGACCATGAAAGTGTGAAGGGTAGTGATTCTTCGGCACAGGACGGTGAACAAACCACGGAGAATATCGTGTAAATGGGAAAGTTTTAAACACACTCCCTTTTCACAGGTTGAACCACCACATTTCAGATGGAAGGCTCTTGAGGTAGGTTGGCCGACATGATAAAAAAAATGGTAACCAGCATTTCCTCGCGACATTCATTTCTAGTAGTGCGGTTGTGTAGTTATGAAGGTCAGAACGCACCGTCCATATCGATAGGATCAGTCGATTCCAAGTACAAACGAAATAAAATGAATCATACGAGGTGTTTGCTATAATACAAAAAAATAACGATTACCCAGTGGTCAGGCAACAGAGTTCAGACCTGTGGACCATTGTTGTGTAGTGTGATGATTGTGTAGTTACTTCCTCCTATGCCGTGGTTCGGACACTTTCCATTGTAACTGTACCCTTGATTAAGGGAAGAGGGTGCGAAATGCTCTTATAAAAACATTACCGAGTACAAAAGGTACAGCCGTCTAAACGGGCAGACTGGCGATTTGGTACCGAAATACATTTTGTTATGGCCACGCCTTTTGTAATCATGTTGATGAGTGATAACACGCGAGGCGTTAGTAGTGGAGGTGTAGTTACTACTCTACGAACATCAACGGTCGGGTATTGAATCAACGCTCGAAATGAATGACGTGCGAAGGATGTGGCGACAATTCATTTCATTCCTCTCCACTGATTGATCGATCCACGGGAATAATCTCGCACCATGGATAAGTGACTCTTAGGATAAGTGTATCCAAACGATCACACAATGACCACAACGTTCTTATAGGTGGAAATTTCGCCAGGTTTGTACAGGCTAAACACGATGTCAACTCTTGTCGAAATTTGTCTCTCGACACATTCCAGCTCACGTGGCCTAACCCGGTGTGGTAAGAAATTCACAATCCACTATGTAATATCTGCACAAGTTGTGTATTTTTACAACAATCTTACACGATGTTGGGTATTTTTCTTGCCACAACAGGAGAGGTGTGCTATTACAGTGTTGTGTACAGTACACAACACGGCCGAGAGTGCAATTGAATGATCAGTTGAAGTTTTTTTAATAATGATAAATAAACGGAATACCATATAATGACAGTATTTCAAGTGGTATGTTGAATGTTCCTACAGGGGCATGAATATATTTTCAACCCTCACTTCTCGAAGTCACGGGTACACTCTTGGAAGGTATTTGAACGGTCTTGCGATAACCGCGGGAGTCTTCAATGCTCAGTTATGCATTCGCGACCAATGTCCAGTGGGCGTCGTAACTCGATTCCAATCCGATATGGCATTGCAAGAAATAAACACCGTTGTTCAGTTTAAACACTAGTGGCCTATGCGTCCGGTGTTGATAAATAATAATAAAAATAATAATAAGGTAGTAACAAGATAACAAAAATAATAGTAGGATACAACGGTTCTGATATAGCGCATATACACACTGAGGTGCGTGAGGGGGAAAACGCCCGCCCCGCGTGCTGGAAAGTGGTCACTCGCGTTGCCAGCCCGCCCGCCCGCCGCGTGCATGGACCACGCGGCTTTATCGCCCAAATCTCGCGTACCGCGGATTTGGCGCTTGTGCCTCGGACGTTCATTCAATGTTCATGAGATTCGACCTTTATCTTCTCGGGGTGTCATTGGGCGGCTTGCCGAGGTGTGGCCGATACGCAGGTGCAGGTTTGTAGAAGGACTAAATACCAGGGGCCAGGAGATAACGCCCCTCGTCGACCCCTGTCGATGCGGTATTAGTGTGACTCAAACATGTCAATGCAAGGGTATGTATCAAATACAGTGGACGGATTTTTTTCGTGATCGTTGCAATGGCAACGCCAGTATTTGCCAGGGGGTAGAGATGAGAGTGTCTTTTGAAGGTCCATGAAAAGTAGGATCCTAGACATTATGCGCAAGATAGAGTATTGATAACGTCAAGCCAAACAGTGATCACTATGGCGGTTTACCATACTCGACTACTCATTGTGTGGTAGAGCGGGGGATCATCATGATTTATGTAGGAGGGGGTCGGAGAACGCGCGGATATTCCCTGCGATTCCACCCGTGCTCGCCTTGTGATTTATGTCCCTGTAGAAATCAAGTCTGCATACTGTCATGAAAACGGGTCTAGAGTCATCTAGGGTACGGGACCCTGGCATTATTTGACGGCGGAGACAGGTTTGCCCGAACTCATTTAGCCTATTGGAAAAAAAAAATTATACTACTTAATATTACTGCTAATATTTTTTTTTCAGGCACCCCTGACCAAAAGTGGTTACTCGTCAGCAAAAATGTGTTTTGGGGAGGGGGAGGGGAGATAAAAACCGACCTATTCATAGCCCCATGTTGTCAGCATCGTACGCTTATGCTTCGTGTCTTTCTTTGTCGGTAAGCTGGCAGCAGCGGTGTAGAAGGTTTTATGAGTAGGGGGGAAAAAGTGAAAATTTTATGGTGACCTTTGGAAGAGGTCCTAAAATGTTTCATTTCCTTTGCATGCAATGAATGCGTTGTAACCATATTATGAATTTGGAATTTTCAAAATGTGCTGATCACGATAGGGTTGCAAAGGTCATTCCCATAGGATTGATTTGATCCCTCCGTATGGAACTTAACCAATTATCAGGCGAGGTCCAGGGCTAGGTTAGGCCAATTGCTAATCTAGAGAACCCTGCTATAAATTTCGCTTGACCAAGAGCCTGTTTTCCTGAAACAGGTTCCCAGCTTCGTAGATGGGATGAAAGTAAAACACGCCGAAGCCACAGGCGCTCTGCGCCGGAGCGCGATTTCTTGGACATGTTGCGCATTTAGAAAATTAAAAGAAAAGGGTTAACATTGTCAATTCTTTGCCCGAATTTCCCAGTTTTTGTTTCGTCTGAACCAAGTTCAAGAAGGCGGGAATGGAAATTACTGTAGAGGTGTATATGTGTTCGAATACGGGGTTGGTGTGCGTGCATATATGAGTGTGTGTGCAGGACTATTCGGCGACCGGTAAGGGGCGATTGCCAAGAAAATTTTCAGGGTTAGCGTCGAGGTTGTGTCTATTTGCTCACGATTTGAATACCATTTTAGGGAAAGACACGAAACTTCGTTATGGTGGCGTGGAGCAGTCCGCGCGCGCGCACCCTTAGACGGTCCCCGGGACCGCGTTCATTGGCCACACTTGGTTCTCCGGGGACCTAGCGTTCCGGCAGTGAATGAAGTATATATATTATGTATGTTTGTATGATGGATGTATGGATGTATGTGTGTATGTAGTAGTATGTATGTATGTATGCGTGATTGGTGTAGTGTGCGCATAAGTGTGGTGTGAGTGTGAGTGATGCGCGCGTCTATGTGTGCGTGTGTATGAGTGTACGCGGTAATGAATAAGTGGATGCCGCTTGCTCGCAGTGTGTGCAAGAACGCAGGAGGCTCTGATTCCTTGCATTGCAAATTAGGTCAGAACAGTTGGTTTAGTGTGGACTGCAGGTGGATACTTATATACCGATAGATTTCTCAGTAGGCTTAGCTTAGGCAAGGCACAATTGAGTTACTGCCCACACAATGCGAATGATGGGATCTAAAGCATGACTGTTGCGAATCTCCTAAAAGCCAAGTTGAGCAAAATAGTACATAGGTTGTAGCGGATATTGACATTTTCAGCAAATTTCAGAGAAAGACAGACCCACTATCGATAATAATGAGAATAGGCACAAACAAAGCATGAGGGACAGTAATCCACCATGGGTCGTTTACCACCCATGTATGGGTATTCATAATAATATCCTCGGTCTCCCACTACACGAGTTCCCCGAGCCAAAGTGAGGAAAGTTACGACACAGGCCTCACCATCATAAAAAAAAAAATTAATGACCTGATCAAGGTGCACCTTCACAAAAAACCTGTTCAAAGCACATCCAAGCAAGTCTGAGTAAAATGGGACCTGTTGTTGAGATATCAACATTTTTGGAAAAAATTACTAAGACATGTCGCAGGAAATTGCCATTTCCAGCCTCATAAATATGCAGGGGAGACATGCAGCAAGCGATTCTTTGCTGGCGATTAAAAAACAGAATACTATCTAAGTGGAAGCATCACAGGTTGGCGCGGGCATGTAGCCTATAAGAAAAAAACTTTTCTTTTTTCAACAAACCCTACCCCCCCGCCCCACCCACCAGATTGCATATTAATCTACATATCGGAACTGGTTCAGGGAGAAGTTCTCCGAGGAAAACTGATCGCCTGTGGTCCAGGGGGGTAAGGACGTGCAGTAGTGCTCCCAAATGGAGGATACCAAATTAGGAGTTGTTTGCTTTCATAACTTTTAGCAGGCTTGGTACGGAGTAATGGAGACGGCAACCGAAATGCAACAGGTCTAAAAGCGCGAGAGTTGAACGCGATTAGTTGACTCAATTACGGCATTGAAAATGGAAGTTGGATCAGCGAGAAACATTTATTCAAGCGAACGCCCACTGAAGCTCGGTGGATTGCGACCCCCGTTTTTTATTTATGGCATTCTAGGTGATGGGGACACTTTTAGTTGGAAGAGCAGACATTTACAGCCGTAAAATCCGGAAAGTTATCAACCAATTCCTTTTAGGATTCATGTGCACACCACTGCCGGAAGGAAAGCACGCGAAAAGGTTTACACCTTCGGGCAATTCCTTCTTAGCCCAACTCTTGAGAGGGGCTATGGCCCCGTTCGGCCCCCTGGATCGCCAGTAGAATGTATGAGGTGGACCATTAGCAAAACTGCAGGTTGGTATAAGTTATCATGGATTCTTTAAATTCATGATATTCTTGAAGAATAACCATATGATGTGGTTAGTATAGCTAGGCTATTTCCACAAATCTATGTCTCATGAAAACTCATCATAGGCCTTCATGTCGTCCATATTTCACGGCTGGTACATGCAGGTCATACGTTTACCGCCACCTGGAAGCTTTGTAGGGCGGAAAAATATGTACGGCTCCGCGCCAGCCCTATTGGGGCACCCCCTCAGATGGTGATGTTTGCAATCGCACCCTTGATGATGTGATCGAAGGAGCGGCAAGAGTGACATCGGGAAACACACAACAAGCAACCGTCAATTTATCGATTAATTTGTAACATGTATCAGAGGATTACGGACAGTGAGGTGGTGGTAAGACGGGACAGAGACAGGGGCGCCACGGGCCAAGAGGGCAAGGTCAAGGGGAGTAGTAGTTTAATGGGAGGGCATGATGGATGAGGTGCACGTGGGGGATAATATGGCCGACATATGATTGGTTTCAATCTGAACAATCCTGATTCGTGTACCCTTATCCCACCTGGGGTAAGGGCTAGAATGATGGATTTCCGAAAATCTTCTAGTAACAGGTGATATTTTTCAGGCGCCGCCACCAACTTATGACTCTAGCGAGCTACAAGCCGTGCATGCATATAGATCAGTGTCAAGAGGTTGAGGCTCTGTGCTGAAACCTGGACTAGCCATGCCAATAAGACCAGCAGGGCCCAGGGAAACTCCTGGCGAAACACGGAGCTTCGAATGATTCTTGGTGAGATGGTGCTGGCTATATGGAGGACAAGAATCCGTGAAGAACAAAACTGATGATCACTAAAATGATTATGCATCGAGTTTTCGACATTTATGATCATCTGGGTATATCCCTAGTGGAATAATGCAACCCGGGACCAGGTTACCAGTTGTAAAATCAAACGTAATAGCGGGAAGGAGGTAGGGTCTGATTAATGCATAGGGAAACGAAACCCTTCCAATTTGAGGCGACCAGAATTATGTTGACCGAATCTGAAAAATTACCCAACGGTGGACGCAATACGCAGCGATTTTTTGCATGGATTATGATTTCTCGCAAGATGCCGTGGATCGATAGTAGTAGTGGGCTGCCTAATCAGCCTAATAAGCCAGGCTCGGTGATATGATGTATTTATAGGTGATTGAATACAATATTTATAGATAGATTTTGTATTATTTCAAATTATCAGTTGTATCATTTTAATATGTTTAAGCCCTATGTAAGTCTATTGCATAATCCGATAAATTCAGCACTGGCGCATGATGGAAAAATATCAGAATCCAGTCTCATTAGCCCTTGCTTTTTTGTATGCCAATTCAGTCAGGGCAACAAAAGAAAACAATTGCAAATAATTCACAGACTGATGCTAATGCGTGCGACTTCTACGCACAGTGTGAAAGTTTGTTTGACGCTGTAGGATGTAGTAAGTCCCATCATCTTGCTGTTATGGGGTAATTAGCGATTAGAGTTATCAGCTTTAACTGGCTGGCTCTCAAACGCAGGCGAATCAAAGATGTGGGAAAAATCAACGGTATAAAAGGACCTTGTATGTAATTAATAAATTCTAATTGTAGGTTTACACGTCAGTTGTAACGAGCTGTCGCTTGAAGCGTCTCTTGGATGTTCAATTTGCCTAACACTGAAGCCCCCTCACCATTAAGGTGAAAGACCATCCTAGCGAAAAAGATCCCTCCTTCCCAGAAGAAACAGAAAAATCCAAAAATGAAGCACTACCCCGGCACTCTAATTTAACCACTATTGAGACCCGCTATCGTCCTACCTGCAAACGCGGCCCCCGTCAAACCTAGGGAAATGCCACAAATCGACGAACTTTCGATCCTAGAACTAGTAGGATCTTAGAAAGTCTGACTGTCACCCCGGAGATTATTAGTGCTATCTAACAACCACCACCTCCTCAATCCCCCATGATCCTTTTGACCATGGCACTAATTATCTTCAACCCTTGCTCCCGGAAGGAAGACAAACACGCGTACGCTTCAGCTTATCTACGCGACTAAATTCCCTCTCAACATCCCGGACAATCGACGCCCCCACAGCACAAACACTCCCTTTCACCTTATTCCTCCCCCCACAGTCCACCTTCCGTTTCCCTCCACTGCGACTGGAATCACGGCTTGACTGTCGCCCCTCCTCCTTACTCTCCCCCCCCCACAACCATCCCAACGACCCCCCTGCATGCATCCTCAACCGTCAGCAACACAAAAACTATTTCCTAGTGTCCAAAGGCCAGACCAACCACTACTTCCGTTTTATGGCAGGTAGCACACCTCCATAACCTTTCCCACTGCCTCTTCACGTGCCCCAGCCTCGCTTCAAGCTCAGCTAGCCTTATGACATTCTACACTGAATATACAATCTGCCTTAGTGTC
>JAODTK010000042.1:0-16172 GCA_026419785.1 Sclerodactyla briareus | reverse complement strand
GGCTGTTTTTTGAGAGGGACAGGGTAAGGAGGAGCTTTTCCCAGAGGGGGGGGGTTGATCCACCGCCTGAACCAATTTTGGACGGGAACTTCAACATCCTGACCTTTATGTGAAGAGGCATGCCGGAAAAGGAAAAAAGAAGAAGTCAACCGGAAATAAGCTGTGGGGGGGGGGGGGAAGGGTGGTATAATGTCGATCTAACGCCAAGTTAATAATGTCTTGTAAAGTTTAGTGAGGAAAAATCGTAGGGTACACAGGTTTTTTTTTGATGCTTGTTCTGAGCAGATTAACCGCTCCAATTTTTCATCTCATGTGACTGAAGTGAACTCAATGGACTGAATGCTCTCTTGGCACCTCACTTTGCCGTATATTCTTGGATATCGAAGACAAGGTGTCAACGAAAGGGAAGTGCGGGGATGGTGAGGACAGCCGTCTGATTCGTGAACATCAATTGCGCCCCTGGCCCCCGTGGGACAATGCCCGTCTAACCGCGTTCTTTTTCTCATGCGACCCCATGGGTCCAGGCTGTCCGCCTGGGGGCGGCCACGGTAGCGGAGATGGTTTGGCGCAGCTGCGCTGGTACCTCAGAGAGGGGGGAAGGGGAAAACCCAAGGGCTCAGCCTGGTCCACTTGCTCAGAGGGAGGTTTGGGGTCTGATTTGAAAGTGGCCGGGTGTAATGCAGCGTGAAGTGCCCTCCAGGCATGTGATTGATTGTGGTTTTTTGGGTAGAATGAATCATGAGGAAAATTTATGTAGAATAGAAATACCGAAAAACAAGTTTAAAATCTGGTGTCCCGGGCCTATTTGCCGCTGGTGTCTCCATGACTTAGACAAAGGGTTGTAACGTATTGGCTTTTGCTTCAAAATGGGGTGGTAAACACTATTTCGGTTCGCGCGCGCCTCCATTACAATTAACTGAGAAAGACACAAGCTTCAAATTATGTGCTACCCTGCAGGCTTATTCCATCCAACCGCCTGAAGCGACAAAATGGAAAACCTGTGCTTTTTCCCTCAACTAAAATCCCATCACTTCTCCGTTATGTTAGGGGGCGAGACGTCTGTAAAAATTACTTACGACATTTTTATCCGCACAAGTGTAACACTCCCATCCGATAAATTTTTATTGGATCGTATCGTATCCCACACGTGTGAACAGCGCTTTATGGTTCTGGAGAGATGTTTTATATGAATTTTTGTTGCCTGTAAAAACTGAACCAAAACAATTGCTATCACAGCTGTTTCTGGATCAACAAATTGTAAGACACTTCAAACAGAAAATACTTTACATGTGATAATTGCCTGCATAGCACCGTAATTCGGGGGGGTGAAGGACTGAATATTAACTAGGCATTTTCTAGCCATTTTTTGCCCTACACGAGGTGGGGTAAATTACCACAATTTTTATTTTTACCGCCCCAAAAAAAAAAAGCCGGTTATTCTTGAAATTTGGTTTTAAAAGTGGGGCTGTATGTGGGGCTTATTTTTGAAGTTTGGTCACAGCCACTTTTGTTCCCATTGGAAAAAAATTCATATTGGTCTTTCAAAAAATGTGGCTCTACATTCCTCCTGCGTGGGATGGAGGTTTGGATTTATACCCCTCTTTCAAACAATGGCCCTAGGGGGAGACGGTTTCATTTGAAAGAATTTTAACAATTGTGCAAACTAAACTGTTCCTCCCCCATCTTCCCTCATGGCAGATTTTGCCTGGGGGCATGTGACACCCCTTTATACAAGTTGCCCTGTATGGCTATATCTGCTTTGGAGGCCAACCTTTTTTTTTTTTTTTTTTTTTAAAGGGTTGGCCTGGACAAATATTGTTGTTTTCTGGGGCCTTATTTAAAGGTAATATCCCAGCACGGAAAAAGGTTTATTTAAAATTGTTCAAAGACAAAAAAACTATGAAGCTTGGAAAAACAGGAAAAAGCATGAAAAAAAAAGCCCATCTTAATTGGCTCCAAAAAACACTTGTTGTGTCAAGGGGAATGTTAGACCAACTATTTTCTTATTAAAACCATTTATCATGTTTTTATGGCATATTTTGTTTTTTACTGTTGGTCCGTCGTGGGAAACGAATGGGGAACCAAATTCTTCCCCTGTTTTACGATGGTTATTGAAAAAATAAGAAAAAATAAATTCAAAAAAAAACTGAAAGTTGATTAACCAGTGGTTGAAAACAAGTTGCGGGACTTGGGGTTTGAAAATGTGGCAGGGACGGGGGGCTTGAATAGGAAAGTTGGAGTGGGACTTGCTTTCAATTGGGAACTTTTGTACAAGTTTGTACGTGCTTGGAAATGATCGACTTGGAAAACAAAATGTTGGTGGGGAACTTGTCCCAAAAAAATTCCGGGTGGATACACCTTATTAGTAAGGAAAAAAAGCTCAAAGATGGTCAGTAGGAACCCAAGATGGAAACCACTGAGTTTCACTGTGCAAGGGGGGGGGTTTTTTTTTTGCCGAGGGTCCTGCGATATTTACTGGAACTGGACAGGGGTGGAAAGGGGGCGGTAGGGGGTTGTAGGGGCTCCCTGGACATAAGGTCACTTCAGAGGGGCTCAGTTCAATATTTGCTGGGAGGGGGGCAATTTCAAACTGTGGGGGAAAAAAAAACCATTCCATTTAAAAAAACCCAAGTACAACTTTTGGTTTGGCACTTGCTTTTACATCACCCACATTCTTTAAAACCATGCCTCCTTTGCTTGTGGTTAAACCATGGCGACTATTCTTTGCTGCAGGAATGTTACAACAAACAAAAAAAAACTGACCCACCGTTTACTGCCCATATAGGTCTTGGGAACTGGTGATTTTTCCCTCTCGTCATTGGGTTTTTGGGCAAGATTTAGGGTTCAGGGTTTAAAGGGGGCCTAATCATACCTCCCTCTGAATCCCTCATTTTCAGAAACGCCCCATTTTCCAAAAACACTTCAGAGGGGGCGGGGCTTGCTTTTCAGTCTTTTTGGGTTTTTAATATCACACAATGTTTTTTTTGCCAAAATTACAGTGGGTGGGTCTTTTTTCGTTATCAGATTTTAAAAAAATTTGAATAAGATTTTAACAAGGCGGAATCTGAGGGGGGAAATTTGGCTGGTACATTGGTCCGAGGACAAGGAAAAAGGAGATTTTTTTTGCTAGCCTGGGAGGGAGGGAATTGGGAATTACTGAAAAAAAAAATACTTCCAGCCCATTGAGAGAGGGACTCGAGTGTTCAAAAGTAGAACATTTATTTAAAAAACAAAGGAGGGGGTTCCGCTATGCGAAGGGGGGGGGGGGGGGGTTTCATGAAAGCAGCGGGGGGGAGGATGGGGCGTGGGGGGTTTTAGGTCTTAGTCAGGGGGGGGGGGGGGACTTCTAAGCTGGCTTGGGGGTTTTGCTTGGGGTAGGCAGTGGTTGTAACTAGTCCCACTGGGGAATTTTATTGTTCTAATTCCAACATTTTTCCAGAGAAGTTCTGTGATTGATTTCGAAATTTCAAACTTGGACCAAATTTTGTTGAAATTTTGGAGGAGGGGGTGGGGACAGTTGGGAAGGGATTTTGTTAACAGTGGGACTGGTGCCCATAGGCGGTACGGGAAAACATTAAAAGGGTCTTTAGGTTTTGTTCCAGGGATGAAGATACCAGTTGTGGGATGAGATAAAAAGCCCTGAAAAAACACACCATTTACTTTTTGCCTTCAGTTCAGTCGGGTTTTTTACCAGGTGGGGGAGGGTTGGGTTTGGAGGGATGGGTGGGGGATGGGGGATTGCGGGTCATGGTGAGTCGATGGCAGGTTTTACGTCAGATGGGTGGATGACTAGTTCACCAATTTTGCTAAACAGCAGGCTCTTCTATCATTATTGTCAAGATAAATCAACTATAATTGATTGATAGTCTATAGTACTAAGGGGGACTTTAATTGCTGCGAAAAACGTTTTTCAGCTTTATACTACAACAAATCCAATCATGGAATTTAATTTATTCAAAATTTCTTTGAATTTTCAGAGTGAGGGGCGGTCAGGCTTATCCTTCATTGCAACACAATAGGTGTGTTAGAGTAATTGGCTCAACTAACCCCAGTTCCACCATTAGGGAGGCTCCAGGGGCTTGGGAGGGCCAGTTTTCAAGCTAAATTATTGTTACATTCTGGGTTTAAGTGAAGAGTATTAAAAAAACTATATTATGTTACATTCCCAAAAACTTAAAACAATTTAAAACATCAAAAGGCCCAATGGGGCATAAAAAAAGAGGGGGGGCGGGGGGGGACTAAAGGGGAAAACTACTAAAACACCCATAATTTTTACAAAAAGGACGCCCCTGTAAAACAGATTTGTGATGGATGGGCCGTTAAAAAAAACCCTGTTCATTATACGTTTTCCTAAATCACACCCCCTCACTACCCCCCTACCCCTCACCCCTCACCTCTTGAAAAATCGCCCAAAATAAACCTTTGGTCACCGGGTGTGGGAACACAACCTGTGGGAACATTTGGGGCCTGATTCAGGGAACGGGGACCACCAGGGCCCCACAGATATTCGAGGGTGGAAATTTGTAACATGTAAAAAAAACGCTCTTGAATTTGAAAATTGTTTACTTGCTATTTCAGTTTAACAATTCAGGGGGGGGGGGAAATAATTTAATCCAAAAAACTGGATATGAGGTTTGGGAGGCAACGCACAAATAATTGCCTAGTGACATTTCAAACGGTACAATGGCTTGAGGTTTGGGTTGGGTTCGGGAAATTGAGCTAAACTCGTAAAATTATTGTTTCATTTGCATAAGGAAAGAATAATTTTCTCCATTTGCTTGGTGAGGAGGTTTCTAATGGGGCTTGCGGTTTTTAAGTCATTCATTTCCTTTTTCCCTTCCCATGGGTGTTTCATCTTATTTCAGTGTAAACAAAACTTGTCAAAAAAAAAACAAAAATTAAGCAAAGCATGGGGCTTGGAGCAATCGACAAATGTATTGCCCCTGGGGTTTGTGATATGTTTCCTTTTCGTAGTTTTTATCTCTGCAAGTTTAGAAACAATAGGCGAGTCACACTTGTTGCACTGGAGGAAAGTTGCGCAGAAGTAGTTTTTTGGAGTTTGGCCATTGTTGCTATAAACCTGGGGGGACCATCCAATTGGCCTACACAAGTTCAATGCCTCTCGTGTTGTGAGCAATGGGATTGTCAAAAAAAAAAAAATTGGTGACAGCTGGGGGGAATTTTTCTTGTTCCCTGTTAGAACTGCAGATGTTGACTGGTTGTTTTCAAATGCAAAAAAAGGATTGAAATAGTGTTTCAGTGGAGCAGGAAACCCAGTAAAAATGTTAACGGATTTGGGGCCAGGTAAATGATATTTTTTTTGATTGATGGAATAGGGTTTAAAAAGGGTCAGGCTGTGCTCCCTGGCAGTCCCACCCACGGCCCACCAAAACAAAGTCAAGTGGAAAGGATCTTTCAAAAAAACTTCCCAGATGGAAGCTTAATTTTAGCATTTTAACCCTCCCAAGAAAACAGAAAACCCCTCACCAAAAAAGTTTCCCCCCTCTTTTTTACTCCATTAGTACTAACATAATTTAAAAAAAAGGCGGGAGGAAAAAACTTGGGGGTCGTTTTTCCAAGGATTGGTTTAGGGTTTCAAAAAAAGTATTGCTGTTGATGGTTAAACGTATGGGGGGGGGGAGGGGAACTGTTGTTTCTTGTAACCTCTTGAATGGGAAGGCCCCCAGTTGGGGGACTAAGTTTGTGAGGGGCAAATTTGGCTTTCATTGGCAAACCATGGGAAAAACAAAAAAAACTGCTCAGTGTAATTGTTATGTGTAAATTTAGCATAACGCGCTCAGATCCCAAAATTAGCCATGGATAATGGACCGTGAATGGACCTTGGAATGGGGACTGTAATTTACATTACTTACCAGGTTCCATTCACTATTGTGTTACCAATTTCCATGTGATCCATTTTTTAAATTGTTGGGGATTTTAGTGTAATTGTTAAAGTTGAGGGATGTAGGTGTTTAAATTATGCAAAAAAAATTAAAAGCCTTACTAAAAAAAAAAAATAAAAGCACATTATTGTTCAAAAAATTTAATTTCAGTGAAAAGGGGGGACTCCCAACACTTCACGGTTTTCCGGCCAAAGTTGGGGAACCCAAAAAAAAAACGTGGCCGTGGAACCCCATTTTTTACACGGTTATAAAGTTTTTAAAATCAAAAACCAAACAGGGAAAAAAAATGAAAGAAGAAACAGGGATGCTTGGGGCTGTTTATTAAAAAAATGGCAGCAAAAAAAAATGGTTGGAATTAGGGAATATTCCTTCTGTGAAAAAAAAACCAGGAAAGTGTTCGATTAAAAAAAAAGGTTATAACAACCTTTAATGTGAGTGGGTTGAAAAAACCAGGCTTCTTACTGAGATAAAACTCTTTTTCCTTCTTCCACATTGAAATGGCCATGGCCAGCAAAAAACCCACTTTTTGGAATATGCCTTAATTAAGGGAAAAAAAAAATAGGTAAGGAAAAGATTTTTCCCAGTTCCCAATTTTTTAAGACTTTCGTTGCTTGCCTCTTTAAAAATTTGTACCAACCAGGACTTGGGTTTTAACCTGGTTCATCAAGGCATCCAAAAAAAAAATAAGCAAAAAATTTCAAATTCTTGTGGTGTTTTTTTTTAACCGGTATTTACTGACAAAAATTTTCTCTGGAGGGGTGGTCTCTCGAGGACATTTCCAATTGATTTGTTGGACGTCCGCAGCGAAAAAAAAAATATTAATATATAATTGTGATTCAGGAGGGGGGGGGGGACATGTTGTTTCTTGAAAAGGTGGCAATTGCTGTGAAGGGAAATTTTGAATTTATTTTTTGCCAGGTAAAGAATTTTTTTAAGGGGGATTATTGGGGGCCAAATGGCTTTTCCAGGTTCCATTTCATGTTGGACCAGTGGTGGGAAGAAATTATTCTTCATAATGCTTGGCAAAAAATTTGGTTAGGGGACGATGCCCAAGGTTTGAGTAACAAAAGGCCATTTTCCCCAGTCCACGGATGATCTCGGTTGGACTTATGGGTGATATTGTATTTGATGTTACTAAAAGGGGGGCAAGTTTGGGGATTTCTCCTTTCTTACTTTACTGGTGACTCCCTACAAAAAAATTTTTCAGGTCCAGGAGGGGGGACATTTCCCCTCCGGAAAAAAACATCATGGGTTTGGGGCTGTTTCAGTGATACGGTATAGGCGAGTTCCCTCTTTCATGGACTAAATCCATCCTGAAAAAAATTAAAAATCCAAACCATTTAACATGCGGGTTGTGCGCAAAAGTTGTTGCGTCCCGTTGCGCTTCCGTTATTATTTTAGAGTTGGCCATTACACGGTTCCGCCCGGCCGCTTCCGTTGACCCTGGGGTATTTTACTTTTTTTCTTCTTGTTGTTTGCAGGGGACAAACCAGGGCGGGTCGAACAACTTTAATACCCACGCAAATTTATCGGGAAATTAACAAGCCTAGGGCTATGTGATTGGCCCAGTGTGCTCGTTTCGACAAAATGGGAAGAGTGGAAGAGGAAAAAAGGCCCACAGTGGTGGGGTGCAACACAAACCATCCTACAAGCGGGGACGGGTTCAATTGTACCGGTGCCTTTAACACTTGATAAAGGGGGAAGCTGGAAAAAAAAAAAGGGCTGGATTGGAAAGACAAGGGGCCAATTTCCATCGGTATTTTCCGGAGACCCCAGGAAAACACAGTTCTGGGTTTGGAAAAAAAGTAATCCAAATTCAAGGGAAAGAAGGCTGGTATGTCTGGAAGGGGAAAACAAAACGGGGGGGGCGGGCGAGTATGGTTGAAGGGTAGGTATATGGCACAAAAACTCCAAATGTAGTAGAGCAAAATCCGAAAAAAAACAACTTTCTTTTTCCCACCCCCACCTCAATCTATGAGTCGTATCGCGGAATTGCGGAAAGTTTTCCTGAGTAGGGTTGTATTGCCAAAAAAAAAAAAAACTTAATGTTTCAGTATAAGGCCAAAAAATCGGAAAAGAAAAAAAAAACCGCTCCCCCACCACCCCCCCAACCTTCATATTAGTTTGATTCATATCCGATTGCTTAAAAAAAATTCAATGGATGGAATTTACTACCTTTAGGTCTTCTTGGAGGTCCCATTTTTACTAGGCCACAATCTCCAGTATTTTTAACTAGTCCACGTATACACGATTTTACCCAACATGTTGGGGGCCTTGTTAACAAACATGGATTTGGGTTCCGCTTTGAACTAAGGAAATTTCTTTTGTTTTCCTTACCGTCACTGGTTAAGCTCCAGGAAAAAAAACAAAAAAAAAAAAAAAAAAAAACTGTTTTTCCTTGGTCTTGGAGCTTAAAGACCAAAAAAAAGCTGTTCATATGGCGAGGAAATTTCCAAGATTGAAAAAACCGGCATTTATAAAATAATAACATTAAAAAAACCGGGCCCGGGGGCCCGGCCCGTTCCACGGTCTTTACGTGGCCAAGGGGAAAAAACGGGTCTATGTTAAACCTTATTTGAAAAAAACTTGATTTTAAAACGGGCCCCGGGCCCGGCTCGCGTGCATGGGCAAAAACAAAAAACCAACAAACCTTTATACACGTAAAATGAATATAAGGGGCTTTACCAAAAACGGGCATTCCTTAAAAATGTGGCCTAAAAATTGGGCGGGCCCCATAACCCAACCATCCGTTTATTTGTCTGTCTGGAGTGGCAAAATCGCTTCTGCGAGAATTGAAAAAAAAAAAACCCCCCACGGCAAAGCCAAGGGGAGGGCAAATGGGGACGGCCCAAACGGATTGTATTGGATGGTAGCTTAATGTTTATTCTTATGTGTTACTCGAATTTTTTTTACCCAACGGCAACCGTGCCCCCCCCCCCCACAAATTGAATGGGTAGGGATTTTGGCCACCCTTATAAAAAAAAAACTTCCCACGGTTGTTGCGGAAAACTGGTATTTGGGGCCATTGTATTGTCCGGAATTATCCCAAGCGATGCGGACATCCAACAGCCTCACCCGTACGTAAAAACCATGGGGCATACAAAAAAAGGGCTTATGTTGGCGGCCAGCTCACTCGCCCAAATGCTTGTCCCCCCAAAACTTACTTTTTTAAAAAATAGGCCCTGCTTGGAAAAACACAACCATGTTTCATCACCTATGCTGTTCAAGAGCATTCAATGTGCTTCCAATTCCCACTTGCACGCTTACACAAAACGATCCCACGGTTACGGGGGACCAATGGGGTCAAAAAAACACGAACTCTTCGCACCACCAACTTTAACTCGAGAGAATTTTCCCATAGGGGGGGGGGGACTCTATGATTTTATGAGGGGGAAGTGGCTTTTTCATTTCACGGATCGTCGAATCCAGCCGATAACTTGCAAATATAATTTGCAGTTTAAGCCGTTACCAATTCTTTGAATGGAACGGGGAAAAAACGTGAATTTAATAGACAAAGTTGGTTGATTAAAAAAAAAAATCATACATGAAGGGTTTTTTAGCATTTGAATTTTTGGTGTTTTAAAACGAACTAATTTTGGATCGTTTGGGCCTTGCTTTGGTTTTTCCTTTGCCAAAAATAATTAAACCGTAAAAAAACGTTAGGGACTTGTATGGGAATGGCACTAGCGGGGGGAACCTGGTTTCGGGGGGCTGGGCTTGGTACATAAAATTTATTTACGTTACGGTATCGAAAGGGGGGAATGTAGGTAAGTTGTACATCTTTCTTGCCTGCCATAACTAGTACGTACAACTTACGGTTACTACCAGGCCACGGGGGAAACAGTGGCAAAACCATATTGGCATGTTTGTGGTTTGCCATTACAGAACGTTGGTGTCATTAAAAGTTTTCTTTTGGCTATCGATCGATATAGGGAAAAAAAAACAGCGGCCCAAAAAAAAACCATAATTAACACCACTATTTTTTTTGCAATCCCTTGGGGGGTTGAAAAAGAAATTGTGCGGGGAATTTTCACGCAACCCCCACCAACAAATTTAATTTCTTGCGGGGATATCTGGGGATGCGTTATGCAAGAATCCCGCAAGCCCGTTGCCTTGAGCGAATACTGGGTGCCATGATGATGATTGTTTGGCAAGGCTGCAGTACGTTACAGTCAAATAGTCAGAAAGTTGTATGGAGTCTTTAAAGAATCATTGTCCTCTTGTCCTCTGACGAAAAAAAGCAGCAGCGCTGTGGAATGATCACACAAGGAGACACTTCCAATGTTCTTGTATAATACGGTATATGTATGTAATCCTGTACCGATACAGTATATCATCACATACAATAATAAATTCAAAATTAGTTCTGAAATCCAGCATGAAAGTTTTGCTGTGTCTTCCTTTAACTGGCACCATCCATCATCGCGGGGCATTGTAAGAGGATAATCTCCTGCAAATTGTAGCAAAATTGTGTTGCAAGACTCAATATCTCATGAAATTTTCATTCCGCCACACCACAAAAAGGATCTCCGACCTCAATGTGCTCCTAATCTAGAGGTCGTTCAACACCATTCTAATCTTCATCACATTTCAACAGCTGTGAGTCCAGTGTGGCTTTTATCACTTAAGGGGGATCTGCACGTTGTAGTTATAAATCCTTCAAACTCACCAAAAATCGTGCTGCCATCCTGTTATTACTTTGAGTATCTGATTGTCTTGCGACAGGGGGATGGATGTGATCAGCTCGTAGGAAGAATGAATCAATGAACACAGGTTCTTAAAAGTGCACAGTCATGCTTGATATGGGACGTTCACATTGGAGGAACGGAATCTCAGATCAGGACAAACAACCGGGTCTCTGTGTTTTGAATAACATTTATCGCCTCAAGAGTATGAAGTTTATTGTGGGGATAGGTTGTGAATTTTGCTTCTAACGATCGCTGTCGTTTGCGATTGATTGCTATCTCTCGTTGTTTCACGTCTGCAATATTGCAGGCTAGGATTGGTGTTAAAGCTGGTCTTTCCATGCGGCGCCTTCATTATTGTGAATTTGCATTTCAACCCTGAAAGTGACTAGTCCAAGCTATATAAAACACCTCTGTGTGGGGTTAGAAATTGCTGAAGCCAAACGAATCGCTGAAGCTGAACTGGAGGGGGATTGTGAGCATAATTTATGTGGATTGTGTACTGGTGTTACAGGATGTGTGTGTCCTATATAATGACTCGCCAAGAATATCCATATCATGGCATAGGTCAGATAATAAAGAGAGATAATAGATAATCTCATGCAGGCCGGAGTTCCAGCTGAAATAGCATATAGGCCGGATATTCCGTGTTTCATTGAAAACCGCAGGACGTTAGGTTGCCCGTGGTGTCTGACAAATTGTTGTAAAAGCTTCCTTGTTCTGGAGTGTGGCTTTGACTCATTGCTCCCACTTGGATTGTCAATTCGGGTATGTGTAGGTGGGTGTGTGTCATTCTTTTGATCACAATGTATGCACTTGTCAGTTTTACCGTTCACTCCAATACCCCAGACGAGGGTGTATTCGTAGGACATCTTCCAATGGTTGTACCAACTCATTGTCAGTCCGTTGGTCCATTTTTTACCAGGGATATGTTTCTGTGGTCTCTTGATAGTGACTCAGGGCGGTGGTGTCACTTCATGTATGTCAGTCACAAGCGGTACTAAATGGGTGTGTCATTGTACCACTTATGTGGACCCATCTTAGTACCATGAATACCTTCTGGGGTAGCATGGTGGGTCATGAAATTAACCACTACATTACATGGGTGACTTTGTGAAAACAGCCTGATTTTTTTTATCTACTAAAAGATATCTTGGACAGATATGAGGTAGAGTCTTTGAATTGAAAAAAACATTGGTTATAATGGCTCCATTACAATGAAATTTGGCCCAATTCTCATTGTTGGTAACTGAATTGTATTGATCACAAGTTTTGTACTATAGGAAGTGCGAATACTTGTACAAATACAGTATGGAGCAGTGTTCTGAAAAACTGGAGTAACACAAGCTCAAGTTTACCTTGGTAGTATGCGTAACTCTTACAGTGGAGAGGACTTCTGAAGTGCGAATATTGTTGGGGCGAATTGCATATTTTCATGGAAAATGTTTCACACGGATTTGGTACAGTGTTTTTGTGAAATAAAATACATTTCCCCAACGTGTATGTTGCCCATGCCTTGAGGAAGTTCTCCATCCGTGATTGGTCGAGCGAACAAGTGGCTCTCTGTCCTCGATCCTCCCATTGCTGCTCTTGTACAATAGTAAGTCTGTCAGTCTGTGCTTCCATTTTCTCTCTCAAATTGGAATCTGTCACCAAGGTCCACCCCTCCCCCTCCCTCATTACTTGCTAGAGCAGGGGATGCAATGGATGGGGTATTAAAATTCTCCCATAGACCTTTCACAAATAGCATGTTGTGGGTCACTGTGGGATAGTGTGATGCTTGCTGGGTACTGCGGGGCAGTTTGTTGTAAGCATGTATTGGAAAAACCTTTGAAATTCTGATTCTCTTCTCATTCTCTGTGCCAAATGCTCTCAAAATTTAGTTAGTTGTCCCCGATAATTATTTCTTTTCACACCATCATGACAAATCGGACTAGACATGTGTTATTTCCCGCCAGAAAAATCAATTTTATTCTGCTGAAATTCCTATTTGGCCTTCCATAGATTGCCTACTTTGCCCCCGGAGCTAGACCACAATCATTGCGGAGGAGGATATTTGCAAAAAGGCTTATTGCCCCTTTGAGTTTGAGAAAACTGCTGGTGTTGCCAGGTTAGGAATGTTGTATGAATTCTAAAAACTTGTTTGAGGGTTTGGAAACCTTCTCCCTACCAAGGCTACTTTATGAACACACCATGCCCAACAAACTAAGTACACTATCAAAGCGGATCACTATCCACCATTGGTTTGTACATAGCTTTGGAAAATTTGTGGTAGAAAGGAATTCCTGACGGATGCCACATAGGGAACGAGGGTCATGATCTGACGGGGGGAGAATACCGCATCACCAGCCCCTGGGCAGCCCTACCCAATTGTTTGAGCTGCATGTTTCCCAACCTCAGAATATGTATCTCATGTTCATGTTAGGGAATTCTGGCCACCAAGGTTGCAAGAAATGGGTCATGTATCAATTTAGACTTAATATTATTACTAATTATTGTGTTTCATTTTTCGAAGATGGATATACATGCAAAAATAACCAATTTCTGTGAACCACCTTGCAGGACCTCACATGCTGTATGGGCCTGTGGGCCAGAGGTTCCATGCTTAAACTTCTAGAATTTTAGGATGGTCCTTTCTTAACGGTTAATATTACCTTTACCTAAACTGCCAATGCAATCACTACATGTAGAGGCATAACACAAACTATTTCAATTATTCCAACACCCCCCCCCCCCCCCTCAGGAGGTGGTGGATTAAGAACCCTAATATGGGTAATTTCTGAGACATATTCAGTCATAGTGCCATGGACCATTCTTCTCCAAGCCGTACCAACCCTAAAAGTGCGGGGTAGCTTTAGAGCGATATACTACGGAATCAGGATGTATAGTCCATAGACTAGCGTGACAAAGCTTTGGGAGGGTGTCGGCCTAGTACAGTATCGGTACCTTTATTGTTCCTACCTGTTCTACAAGTATCCCTGGGCTGCAACCGAAAGTAAACATTGATCGCAAGTTCTAATCGGTATGAAACACTTCTTGCTCATAGGTGCTGGTTTTGTATAATTGCATATTTTTGTTCTTTCTTTACAGACCCCGATTCAGTTAATATTCCTGGTCAAACAGCTGGGTGCCATTGATCGTGGATATCATCTTCAGACAACATTTCTGTCAGCTTGTGCTGTTCGGATATGTGCCTTTCTATGGCATAAGGGGCAGGTAACCCAGACAGTATATGGGGAGTTTTCAAGTAACGGCAAGATGTGAAATGTGTCCTTCTTAACCTTTATGTAACGGTTGTTGTGTGCAGTTGTAATATGGGTATTGAATTTGTAACTTCAATTTTTACTCAATTCAGGGGCAGATTTGTCAATATAAACCCCATATCCATGGACAAGAATATAAAAAAGAACAACCAAAATGAAAAACAAAATGGCTGATGGAGCCAAATATGGTGACATATTCCCAAATGAAATATGAAAAGCAAAATAAAATTTCACCAAATGACAAGTTTGGTGAATTTTTCTAAGAATAATCTGCTTACACTGGATAGCCATCGCAAAATCATTCTTGAATAGTGTGTTGTTTTCATGTTTTTCATGTATTATTTGGACATAATTTGGCATAATTTCCTGCAGCGCAATGGATGCTAGCCTACCACTACAGTAAAGCAATGTAAACGTAGGCTAGGCCTAACTCAGGCCTAGTAATGTAGTATGATGCAACGCCTTGGTGTGGACACGGACCTTCAACCCTTGGGCCCACCTCATCACAGTTGCTGGAATAACTGCTATGCGAGGAGAGATGTGGACCTGCACCCCTCCCTCGGTTCCACAATCTCCAGTAGGCAGCCAGGGGCGTCCCATTGACAGCTCACGATGCATTGGATAGTGAGGGACCGATTGACAAGAAAATGGAAAATTTTCAGTTTCAGAGTTCATCGAGTTTTTCAGCCGATAATTCCAAGCCGGTGGCGCATATCACTATACAGCCCTTAACCTATAGGATGTGGCCCGCACAAATTGATGGGTTAACTGGCCCGTTTGGAGTTAAGCGGAATTTCTGACGAAATAAAAGAGACCCTCAAAAAATTAATGGTTTTGGCCGAAAAAGGTGAATTTTGGTCTCTTTTTGATCGTAGCTTCGTAAACCAATAAGGATATAGGCCGGTGCTCCCGGAATGGGAGGTTGGGAAGTTTTTTGTTTGTGGGGTATAACTGACACATTGTAAATTGGAGGGTAATAGCATTGATACCCAGATTAAGCCACAATGCCCTGGAGGGAATATGGTCTTTTTTGCTTCAATGACTTGCTTAGATGAGTGCCCACTTGGTGAACTACAATTATGCTCGTCTTCTCATGATTTGTCACAGGATACCTTAATGATGTTGGTGGAGGGGCCGCAGATTCCAAGCAGAAGACTGCCGTGTCCTAACTATTCTCCCCAATGTTTAATTTCCTGGGCTATTTCATCCATTTTCTCCTTCTCCTCTCCCCTGTTCTACCCTTTCATCCAGAAAAGTCATGTGATCTGACCACCCCCTCCCCTCCTCTCCCTCATCCGTCCGCTCACATATACACTACTGAACTTGGTCTGCGACTTGGTTTGACTTTGTATATAGTTCTGCCCAAGGTATTGGTTGGGCTCACCAAGTCATTGCTGGCCATTCGTACCGTTGGCAGTGCATTTCCCAATAGTTTAACCAGGCTCCCTGCAGTCACAGAAAAATCTGGGAAAAAGAACAATTCAGAATAATTATATGAATGGGGTGCTGGAAAAATCTGTGGCAATGTTGTTTCATTCTCGCCCCCCCCCCCCCCCCCCCCTCCCCCCACCCCCCCCCCCCCCCCCCCCCCCCCCCCCCCCCTAATAGGATCAGCCAAATTATTATTTCTTTCCTGCATAAGGTGCTGTTACAGTTCGAGAATTCCTCCAAGATGTGTTAGATATCTTTAGAGTCATGGAGATTTTCTATTTGATCTTGGGAACTCATGAACAAATTTAGAAATTGGTTTCCAGAAGTAGATTACTGGGAATAGCGTTGATTCGCATATGATGAGTTCGAGGAACTAATGAGGATGTGTCTTGGTACCCCGACTAGAGCCAAGTCCGGTTCCAATACAAGGAATTATCTACTTGTCAATGGGGGATCCATCATGACTTACCCCAGACAAAGATGTGTATGCCCGAGGTTTAAAAAGGGGGCCCATGAATGGATACAGTGAGTCCTCATCAAGTTCGCTTCAAAGGGACCACACAAAGGGGCCATACAAGTTATATGTGTAAATTGACACAACTGACTGACAATGACTCGCCCCCCAGTCGCATTAGCGACTGACAAAATCGGTATACTTACCCAAATGTGACCTCAAATGACTAACCTGCGGTAGCAGGGTGCGTCGTCGATTAAGAACTGCATTATTGTACAATGTTTTCTTCTCTCGTATAGAGTGACAGGACATGGATGAAGTTTTACCTGCTGAAGGTGATCATCGTTGGGGCCAGTGGATCATCGGGATACTAGGACCTGTTGGACAGCAGACAGGTGGTATATGACCCAACCTTCAACTATAAAGTAGACTCAGG
>JAODTK010000041.1:0-14742 GCA_026419785.1 Sclerodactyla briareus | reverse complement strand
TCAGCAAATCAGGCAGACAAAGAGTTATCAACTCTACAATCTCCATTTCAGGACTAATTCCTGATGGCGATGCATTTGGTTTATTCTATTACATTATCTATATTATATATATATATGTTATAAGACAAGAGGCAATTAAAACTGTAAAACAACATGCTACGTAATGATAGGCTGGGATCTCGCATGAGATGCTACATAAGTGAGGAGTAGGAAAAAATGTTAGTAAAACAGCCGATATGTTTTGGGGATGCAGAGCTTTCAGGACAATACTAGTCCCTTCGTCATTGGCAGTGCCCCAGAAGTGATATATATATTATATATAATAGAAATACAAATTTACATATCATATCTTGGATTATAACACTTCTATAACCATATTCCATGAATTTGATTCATCAGTGAATTGCTAAAGCTGTTTAGGACATTTGGCAGAATTGGCTTCAAGATTGGATAACATAGAAGACGTTGTAATGCACTTTTCAACTGTAGGAGGGCCCCCCCCCCCTATACCCGTACAGGTCGGGGCATTGTCAAAGGTGGGTCAATTATCATATGAATTCCCCAGAAAAGATCCCAGCATTTGTGTCGGCCAGTCTCCAGAGTACAGACAAGAATACGCATAACCGGATTACGTCATGAGGACTTCCTCCAACATTCCTACCATTCAGCAGCCCAACGCAGCTTTTTTGAGTCAAAGTGTAATGTGTGTGATTGCGAAGTTTTGCATCATTTGTTTGGCCAGTAGCTCTATCTATAGCATTAGCATTTAATAAACCCCTCTGGTTCTCCATCAGCTGATAGGTCCGTCCACAGTTATTAGCCTCATATGGTATCCGAGGTTTTACCGTGGATTTACCTGGATGGCCCCCTTCTTCCTTCTCAGGCTCTGCTGATCCACCAGAGAGAATGCTCGTAGGATAGAGGTCTACTGACCCTCAAAGAATCCACACTGCTGCAGTTTGCTCTTGAAGCATGTTGAGTGTTGGCGCTTTAACTACTTCCTCGGAGCCTGTTTCCAGGTTTTCCAAATGCTAATGAAATATGAATTTCTCCTAACTTCCAAGTGTCCTCTTTGGTGGTCTATCTTCCTGGAAATTTCCTCGAGTTTTTTCTATCGTGCCAAAACAAACAAATTGTTTATATCCTTGCACTCTTCCGTGTGTGATATTATAAAATGTTATGAGGTCTTGGCGCATGTGACGCGTTGCTCTATAGCCCTCAGATTTAGAACGTGTGAGACGCTCTTCATACGCTTATGTTTTTATTCCAGATATTCTCGTCATTCTTCGCTGTCTACTTACTCCTTCTAGCAATGTCCTGTCTTTCAAATATGGTTTCCAAACCCTGAATGCCGTATCAATGTGGCCGTATCAGTGACTGTACAAGTTTAAGACATCTTCTGTCCAAGTTAGTGAAGTTTCTTTTAACAAATCCCCCCCCATTACTTTATTGGCTTTCTTACTTGCTTCATGTACATGTCTGTTTGAATTTCAATAGCTATTAACATAAACCCAGGTACATGCGAAAACAAATTATGCCTAATCGTACTGTGTTACAAACATACTGGCTCCAGCCTGCCAACGTGAAATTACTACGAGGCAAGTACTAACCTACCCCCCTCCACCTGCATTATGAAATTACCAAGATGGAGCGATTAATTTTTTCAGGGAACCGCGCAGGCCCAGTTAAGAGGGCGGACCTAGATACTGCACTATCATCAGCTGTGAACCACCACCAGGAGAGAGAATAGGAGTAATTCAATGTAAAGGGAGGGTACACGAAAGGCAACTTGCTTATATAAACCCATGAACAGTGAGTAAGCAGGATAACGGCCCTTGCTCATGGATACACATATACCCATCCTAATGGATTACAACTTTAAATCAATCAATCAATCCATTAATTTCATCATCAGTCCCGCCATGTTCTCCAAACTTGCAATAAACTTGATTAACACTGAGTTATCACACAGTGCTGATAGTTTTAATGTTACCTAACAGTTAAAATTGTTAAATGATTGTTTTCGTCTTGGTCAATAGAGTGACAGCAGCTAAGGACTTTACATCACTTTATTATTTTCCAGGATCTTCTCCTAAAAATGCCCCTACATAAAATCTTCATAGACTTCGCCATTGCAATCGGGAATCCAGTTTAAGCCAGGTTTAATGGTGTCCTGATGCTTATAACATAGAAGAAACACACAGATAATAAACAACTATGAGAATAAACTATTCATATAGACTGAATAATATGGACATGACCTATATATTTATCATCAACCACTTGTTACAAGTCTTACAAACCTGAGAGGTCCCCTTTGACTCATTGATCTGGCAGTGCAAGACGTCATTACAATACCTGGCACGATCTGATCACCATGAGCCAAATGACCGGGTGGTCCCATAAGCCTGTAGCTGAAGCTGTAAACTGAGCCAACTAATTGACCTTTATATGTACAGGGCTGAGCAGCTGCTGTTTTTCTTCTTGGATTTAATAGTCGACTAGTAAAAATGGTAATTGTGAAATAGGGCATTCAAAACCCCTCACTCCCCACAATTTTGAATATTTGTTGCATGTTGGCCATTGTTGAGGAGCCATGGCGTCAGGGAGGAGAGGGGGGGGGGGACTATGCCAAGGTCGTTCATGACTTCTAACCAGTGAATGATGGCCACATTCTCGCATGGTCGCAAGCCGCATTCGCAACTACGAATCATAGCATGTGTTGTTTCTCCAATGTATCCTCACTGGTAAAGTAACAAGGCATCATGTTTGACCGGATAGACACTATTTCAGGAATAAGTATCCTGAAACACAGGTGATAACTACCAGACAGCCAACTTTTTACCTGTTAACCCCCATTTAGACCTTTTACGCTGATTACATATATGGTTGAGAGGGTTGGTAGGGGGGGAAGAGGGAGAAGGGAGGGGTGGGTGGGTAGGTGGTGGGTGGGTGAGGGTGAGGGTGATGTGCTACAGAGGCGAACTGATGGCAGTGGACAATTTCTGACCCCGGCAGCTAATCCAGGAGAACAAAGTCCTCGGAAGCAGTGACCGGTGAGATGAGTTGGCCGTCCTGGTCGCGTGGCCGTACCCTCAGGTTATCGCTCCGTTTTGGGGCGGGCGGACCGTGCTGGGCGTCCAGTCCTTGTCACAGCGGCCCTCCCTGACGATGAACATGGGAATCGTCTTTGGTGTTGCCAGGTGGGTTTTGATTACTGGAAAATACAGTAAAAAATAATTTTTACCTGACAGGATTGGGAATTGACATATTCTCCAGCCCTAATCCTCCTACTTTCGTTACAACTCCTTTTTAGGCGAGAGTTCAGCTGCAGTGGGTGTATGAGGCCTGGACAGGAGGAATTGGGTCATCATTTCCTCTGTTACTTATTCCCCTATTCCCCTATCTCTGTGGGAGATTCTGTACCGGCAGGGATTTTCATACAGAACTCTCCTGGTTTTTTGAAATCTGAATGCAGCATGGGGTCTAACCCATCATTGTGGGAAGACCGTTTCTTCTTCGACACATGTAATCTAAAGTGGTTGGTGGACATCCCAAACCCCTTATTACAAGTCCAATGCCTGGAAGCCTCTATCCATCCTCCTGCTGCGAGGATACACACTGTCTGCGCTCAGTCAAAGTCATCACGCGCCCTTGCATGGAAATCCTACCATACAAGCTGAGACCCTTCTTGTTAAGGCTACTTCTGAGATAGTCGTAGCTACTGATATGTATAAGGCCTGAATGAACCTAGACAATGGACGAATGACCCTTAAAGCCTTTGACCAGCCTTATGTGTCTCTGGGGATGATAGTGTGGATGTTGTGTACAGGAAAATAGCTGCTGTCTTTTCACGATTGGCAGGTCTTTTCTTCGAATAGTCTCGACTCGTCACCATGACCATCCTGCGAATGCTTCCGTGATGGAGCTTCTGAGATCTGGGAAGCAAAAAAGAAGCTGAAGTCATTAAATTTGGACGGGGAGAACAACATGACATGATTCACCGTATTTGAAACAGAGAACAACCCATGGGTATCTGTCCTCTTATGATGGAGGGATCAAACAGAGGCCCTGAAAGGCACCCCAGGAGAGACTATACTGACAGAGATTTTTTGACTGGAACACAGATGGTCTGGCCACCAGCCATTCCAAACTGCGGTACTGCTAATCTCCATATTGCTGGTTCTTTCTAGGATGAAGAAGGGAGAGCTCCCCGCCCCTCTGGGAATCGTGGCGAAAAGTTCCAACGGCAGGCCTCTGTCGACATTACTGACCTTGCTAACGTAGAACTTTGATTGTGTCATCCTAGCTGACGAGACTAATAGCTTCATTATAATGAGCTACAAAGGTGAAGAAGAAGGTTCAGAACATGAGAACTACATGCTGAGCTAATGGGGATCACATCATGAAGGTGTACAAAAAACTCCTGATAGATGAACAGAGAGTATGTCAACATTGATAGCATGTAGTTAGGATTCCATGCCTGCCTGTACACAGACGTTGTCTTTTCACCACCAAAAAAATCCTGCAGCTATTGGAGAAACACCTCTGGCAACAGACACAGAAGGCTGTACTACCCTCCCTTGACTCGAGAAGGGCCCTCCGACCGTGTTTCCACGGAGAGTCTCTGGTGGGGGAGGTATATTGGTCTAGAGAATTGGATACTCCTCTGTATGAAACGTATGAAGGGTGCCAAGAGTAGGGTTTGCATTAAACACCCACTTGACCACTGTCGATATCACTCTGTTTGGTGTACAGACAGCGTTTGGCACTAATGCACCTTCCCAGTTCATCATTAGCTTCTGGTCTTATCTACAGCGTTGTGAATATGCTGGTTCCCCTGGGAATTGCTTGTGCTGATGACTTGGTCATCCGAAGTCGCTTGAGCTGTGGATAACGTCATCTGAGGAGCAACACCCGAATCTCAATTCCCAATTGACTCCAGATTGTCAATTCCATGTGGGGTTTGCCTTGGGGTATGGGCAGTATTCTATCTTCTGTCCTGGCTGCTTGTTCTGTGGATCCACGCATGATGCTTGTGAGTCACTGGTAGAAGCTGGTCAAGACCCCAACTTCACATTTACCACTGCAGCAGATACCGGGGGAAAGCTAGCCAATTTGTGTGGGACAATGGAGTAAGGGGAAGTGGATGGTTACAAGAGGATGTTTGTATACCTTATTTGCTCTTTTCTTTCGCTGACACGTTACGGTGGAGTGCATGTGGCTGCACTGATACAGCTGTTGCAAGATTGAGGTCTGGGTGTCTTGAGGTCACAAGCAAGAGTATGTCATGAAATGTGTGACCATTCATACTTGTTTGCAGTCAATTGTGGGTGGGCACCTGGATGGGAAGACATCAGAAGGAGAGGAAATGAGCACTCTATGCTGGAAAACTGAAGACAAAGAGGACAGGATTTACAATGAATAATCCCAAGTCTGGAGTCAAGTTATGAGTGAGAAGACGGGCTGGCACTACATGTTCAACAGAGTGAGTGCTGAACTGAATTCTGGAGTGTACTGGAATGGAGATTGCTGGAACCCACCATGTGAGTTATGTTTTTAGCGATTGTGCTTTTAATGCCTCCTTGGCTAAGCGTATTACCCCCCTGTTGGTTTAACTATGTATCAGTGGTGTAACCCGTACCCTCACAATAGGTTAATTAAATTGTGAAACTTACTTCATCTTGTTAAAGAAGCCAATCCGCCATTTCTCAGCGTGTCAATGGTAATGTAATAACGTCCGAAGTACATATACGCAGGCTCGCGGTGTTCGCATTAATTAATTCCGCTGTTACATCGCAGGCGTGGTGACAAGTACGGCGGTATGGAGAAGACATACTAGCTGGAAAGTTTGCTATGATAAGAAGCTAAATTAACGCGATTAGTCACCACTGGCCTTGTCTTCGCAATCCTACCTAGGAAAAACCTTTCTACAGTCCCTCAAAGACTCGATGTCGGGTTATAGCTCATAGATCTGCAGGTGGAGTGGAGTAAGTATGTAGCTATAACATTTTGATTGTTGCTGAATCGCAGAGTCATCGAGTCTTTGAACAAGACTACACCCTGTGTGACAAAGAAAGACCTGGTCTAGTATGGTTTGACAAATCTCTGGGATCTGGGATCTGCTGCTATCATGAACCAACCAGAATATTAGTAGAAGTGGTGTCTGGACATGTATCCATAACTGACACATTGCTAAAGCTAAGCTAAACGTACGTACCAGTGAAACTTTCTGGAAGCTGCCATGATTGGTCCACCCGCTATGTGAATTGAGATGTTAACCTGGATTATGGTGATATGATGATGATGATGATGATAATATGTGCTTTATATGATACATCCTTTTTAGCTCTATGCAGAACTTATCAAAGTCTCCCTGTCTTGAGGTATACTCCTATGGTACCGCTGGGATCCCTCTTGCATGTGGCCATCTTCCTCGGTGACATACAGTGGAATGACTGAGAAGAAAGAAAACTCTGATAAATCAACTGTTACCTGAAATCATAACCCTGTTCACAGTGTTTGTAAGTGCACATGCTCAACACTAATAAACATTTCAGGGATATGGGCTCTCTCCCAAAGCTCTCTACTTACCAGCCCATTTTCAAACTGACACCAATTCCCGAAAACCAAACCATGGTCCGATATTTTTCCTATGTCAACAAAAAGCTTCCATTTTCCTTTCATGACACAGGAATAAATAGGTGCATGTCATTATATCTGTTTGTCTCACATGTTCCAGATTTTTTTCAGTATTGGCCCTCTCTCATGTTAAAAAAACATTAGTAAAGTGACCTGCGGAGACTATAAAGTTAGGTTGCATAGATGCGCAAGTCTCCCGTCAACTTTTTTTCCTGTACATTGCGCAATCTTTCTATTCAATGTAGTTAAGTAGGCTGCTAATTCCAATTATTCACATATATTATGAGAGGAATAATATTTTCTTGAACAATTGCGGAACTTAAGCGTAACTGAAGTAAATGAGATTGAGAAAACAAAAGTTTTGCAGGAACATTTGTTCAGCTTGGTGCTGGTAGGGGATGTGTATTTTTTCTTGTCTGTGAGGAAGTTTGGAGAAATTGTTCTTGCACCTGTTCCTCAATTCAATTTTTTTTATGTTTCCCCCTGGACATGTCATGGTCTAGTTTTCTTGGGTCAAAGACTGATTTTTGGTCTGACTGGTATGACTACCCAGGAGGAGGCGGTAGGGAAGGGGGTAAGCTGTACAATAAGACATGGATGTGCCCTGTATTTAGAAAAACAATGGTGGGTTTTTTTTTGACAAGATACCATGGTCAAGGCTCATGTTTCAGGTCATTGGTTAGCCTTTAGCTCCACACCATTCAGTCACGTTGGAGAAGGAAGCAAGATAAGGTTGTTCAGAAAGTCTTCATGTCTTCATGTGATGTTAACCTAGCTGCATCTGGCCAGTAATGCCACAGCACTCCTGTTGATAGGTGGCAGTCTGAGAGTGGGGGAGGGGGGGGGCAGGGAGTACAAACTATTAATTCCCATCCACCAATTCGATCAGAGGAGGAAGGTGTGCTATGTGTCAATTCACTCTCACTTAGTGCTTTACACAAGGCGATCGCCAAAAGTGTCTCGCCTGTTGCGCGATCGGTGGTTTGTATATTCACTACACAAACAACCACTAGCTTCATGCAAACCATCGTCTTGTCAAACGAACATCACATATTTCACATATAACACCTAACACACTCCCAGGTGAGAATAGGGAAAGAACCAGAAAGCCAAAAGCTTAGGGATTCTTTGACTGTTTCTGTCACCTATAGCCAATACACTGACAAATGTGAAATTGTAACCGCTCATTATGGGCAACATACGTCTGACAAAGCTTCCTATCTTTCCAACCAACCTATAGGGTTCCTGTACCCTTGCGTAGAGAGCTACACCCTTGATTTCAATGTTTTCACAGATTTGAACACGTCTAAATCAGATGAACCTCTGCCCTGACCCCAAAACTAGGGTTCAGTACTCATCATGGGGAACAACATACCAAGTATGAGCTTCAGCCATCGGGTGGGTCGAGTTATGTGTTTACAATCCAAAATTGGCCAAATATCAAATTTTCCAATTTTTTTTTTTATTTTCGATTTCTAACCAAAATTCAATTCACACCCCAACCTGAACCAAAACAATAGGTTTCTGTACTCCTCTCCTAAGAACCACACCCTAATTTCACGACACCTAATTCAACCTGATCGCCAACTGTACGGCCTTATCTTGTTTACAGGTTTTCAGACTTTGAACCTCTGGTGACCTCGATGACCTCTGACCTGACCCCCAATCAATAGGGTTCATGTACTCATCAATGGGAACACACATAACCACGTATGACTGCATCCATCCAGGTGGGGTCGAGTTATCAAGTTTACAAGCCCAAAATTGGCCAAATAATCGATTTTTCACAAATTTTCTATTTTCGACCAAAATTTCACCCCCGACCTGAAGCAAAACAGTAGGGTTCCTGTACCCCCCGCAAGAAAGCTATCATCCTATTCAAATTGATCTGACTAACCATTCTGGACTTATCGTTTTACAAGTTTTCAGACTTTGACCTCTGGTGACCTCAGATTACCTCTGACCTACCCCAAAACAATAGGGCTCATGTATCTCATGGGGAACAACACATCCAAGTAGAGCCTGACCGACTCGAACCAAATCAAGTTATCGTGTTTACAAGCTGGGCCGCACACACACCACACACACACACACACACACGAACGTGACTGCAGAGAGTCCTCTTACTTCGTTCAAGGAATAAAATGTTACAGTATTTTGGTAGGTCTAACACCTAATCAAACTGGTTGGGTAGGTTTGCTTGTGCAGCTTCTAACGCAGTACATTGTCAAGGACTATGTTTTTCTCATTCTCAGTGCTTTATTCTAACAGAAGATATTAGATGATGGAATTCAAACAAACACATATAAATCCAAAAAATGTTAACAGACTATACCTACTGAGTTTGGCGAATTCCTTACCAAGTTGGAAATTAAAAATAAACTATGCAAATTAGCAACATACAATGACTCTTTGACCCCAACTGTACCATTAAAATGATAGAATCACAGGTGGATCACATCTTCTACCAAGTTTTTGTGGACTCCACACTTTCAAAAATTGCATAGATTATGCAAATATGACACATTCAATGACATCCAGTGACCCTGACTTCACTTTTAAATTCTTCGTCTCGGGACCTATGGTAGAACCACAATCCAAGTTTCGTGAAAATCTGACAACTTGGAAAATTCCGGCCTAACTTATGCAAATTAACCACTTAATTAGCATATTTCAGCCTGAAAATCTAATCATTCATCTACGGTCATCCAGCTCCTACTGCTAAACTACATCACGGTATCACATACCGTTTCCTTGCGTAAGCTTTGCTAACGAGCTTGAACAATAATTACAAAAATAGCTAATTACCCAACTTAACGACTTTGCTGCCCAAAAATATCGTTACACCCAACCCCGGGGCTACACACAAAATTTCGTCATAATCGGCCTCAACAGTTCGTGAGAAATCCTGCCAACAAAAGTGTGACAGACACACACACACCCTCACACACACATGCCTAGTGACCCTAATTCCTCTCCGAATGTCATTCAGCGGACAGAAATGGATATGCCTTCCTCATACATAATAGTATTTGCCTATCATTTACATAGTTTATGTCTAACACATCACTGTAACTCTTGATGACTCATCAAAAAACAGAGTTTATCAAGTTTTTTGTGTATAGATTATAACATGCTGGATCATTCATCATCTCTCCTTAGTAGAGGTGGACCTCAGCCTCTATAATTTCATGGATAGCATGGAGCCTTTCAGAATTATGCATTCAGTAAGGTGCAGTATGTAGTAACCAAAATTTAGTAAATCACATCAGCAGCTTGGTCTGATACATGTATGTACATTACCATTAGAATGAACATTAACAAATTAGTTGTAAAAGGGGATTTGATGTCACTTCATTTTCCCAAAATGATGAGAACGCTAAACCTGATAGGAAACAGACCTAACGAACGGAACTCATTACATTTCATTCCCTGAACCACAATAACAGAAATTTCAACCAATGTCAAAACTCATTATGCCTTTGGTATTAGATATATTGTTACACTCAACTTTGACTATGGAGATTGTGCACTTATACCAACAGCAATAGACGGTAGACAATATATTGAACATCTTCCAGGATCAATAAGATACTGTTCAAAAGCACAATGAAGTCAAATGATGCCCAACGTGAAAGCTCACCGAATTTAACTTGTAATAAAGTGAGTTTTAGTAAAATTTATTGCACAGGACTTACTATGTTCAAAACCTGGCAAAAAGTGATGAGTGACGAGGTTGCCAACCCGGATTTATGTAACTGCTAGTAATTCAATAATTCAGAGTGTTTACATATGACATAATCATGATTTGACATTGGTAAGGAAGGGCTTTAACACCTGATACAATAGGCCGCAGGTCAAGTCCGACGGATGGCCTAACCCGCCCCTCCTCCTCCAAGATAACCTACCATATAGGGAAAGTCTTTTCCCTCATGTCGACGACCTGCTGGCAGTAATGTGTCCAGGTGTATCACTTCTCATCTTCTACGATGAAAAAAACAATTTTACTGAGATGAATGTATATGAAGGGAACAATGGATACTAGCGACACGCAGCAACGACGCACTAGCGCAAAAGTCCAACGTGCATCGAACCGATTTTGCTATTGACATATCATACTCTTCTTCAGATTTATTTAAGAATAAAAGTAATGGGGAACTTTTACTGGCGAATAAACAGTCAAGACGATGAATTTACGGTAAATAATGGACGACGCACAGCCAAGTTGGTTAATAAGCTAATTAAGAGTCGAGAACTGTTTATGAACAGTAAAAGTCGACCTGCTTCGTTCGAGGACTGCGCAGGCCAAATACATGGAACTGCTGTATCATAGCTGGCGTACCCACCACAATTTAAACATGGTTCATGCATCAATGATACTCAAAATAGCAGTCTATTAAAGCTAGGCATGGAATTAATGATTTTTTTTTTTTTTGCTATTCCATATAGAAGTCATGTAATTCTAGTTGATTGCATATACATTAAGCAAATAAAACATCAAACTTAGCTAGAAATATTCAAAATTTCTATTACTGCACAAATTTTTACATTTTTGTTTGTTTTTTAGATGTGTTTTAGAAGACGACAATATACAATGGGTTTATCCTGCACACGGTTAGCTGAAATATGAAAGTTATTGAAATCGGTATCTATTCGAGCAGCTAATAAGGAAGTGAAAGTTCTTTATGGTTTACGCATCAACTTGTCAAGGCCAAGGACTAGTTTCTGTGTCCTCAAAGCTTGTTGCACTCTCAACAGAAAGTACCCAAAGAATGACCATTTCACAATAGTTTGTTAATGTTATGAATACTACATTTAAAATGTTCACAGAGGAGGTTTCAATTGCATGTCAGCCGTTTGACCAGAAGCTGGACGGGATTAAATTCCAGCTGTTTAAATTCAGACCAATGGCCACCATGATTTTAACACAAACATGGACCATTTACAAATGGACATCTCCGACAACGGGACGGATAGTAAGTAGCCTGTGAAACAGGTGTTGACGGTTCACATCGTATCAGCTCATTCCAAGCATTGTGCAGGAGGATGGACCCTTTGCAGCAATCAGTGATTTGCCCTAAACAAAGGCCTGTGCGACTTCGTTCCGCTCGCTATTCAAGCATTCATGGACGGGACTAGTGGGCGGTTTTGCCGCACGTCGTTGTGATTGCCGCAATTGGAGATTCATCTCTCATGCTAAATATGGAAATGGCATGTCTGCTGGAAAATTACTTATTGATCTGATCCCGAAATTTTTAGACAACCTCCAACATCGTTTTGGCATACCGTTAGATGGATATTCTTTTTAATCCCCATTTGAACGATTCATATTTTTCCAACTCGTGTGCCAGCTGATACCAACAAGCCACAATACGCCTAGCGCATAGCAGAAAATCAGTGGGCTTCTTTGGTTCATTGTAGGCTTCAATTGCATCTTCGATAAATTCTCATTTTCGATATTGTAAAGGGTTATTGAAAATCTTCTGTAAATATTCCTGACAAAATACGGTGTGAGATTTTTTCGCGAGGATCCATTTAGGGTTGCCTCCCATCCATATCAAGGCTGTGTGCTACTGATGACATCTACGTTACCTGAATCGTAATGAGGAGAATCCCAATTTTGGGGGATTTGCTAAACAGAGTCCTGCAGACGATTATGTTGAAATGGGCCTTCTTAAAGAGTGATAGCCCCTCTATTTCTAGGAACGACTCCCTCATCTCGTTTGCTTCAGCAGGATAGATAGAAAGTTGACCATTTGCATTGAATGGAAGCACCAATATAATTTTCCATGATGTCCCACAGCGGAGCTCTTGTCACCTGAGAAAAAAGTTTGGAGTCCTGAACCGCCAGGGGCAGTCCTTTCCGACCCTACACTACCAGGGGTAACCTTCAGCTGTACAAGGTGGAGTATTGTACAGAGTCACTCTGGTGGACAGGAGTTAATTACCAACTGGGCGCGTGTCAAGAGCCTGGTAGATCTGTTACCCGGCATTTCTCACAAACCGATACAGGGTAGTATTAGTTTCATCAAGTCCTCGCTAAAATGTGAAACCCTTGATAATCACCAAAAAGAACAGGTTTGGAGATTCTGTGAATATGAATACTTATCCCACATGGATTATGCCCACCCACCCAAGGCCCGTCGAGCTTCTGGCAATTACACAAATCCGGGTTGTCATCCCATCCCCTTCCTTTTTTCCAGGATTATATACGTCAAGTTGTCAAGTTTTTGAAAGATCTTTGTCAACAAAAATTGTTTCCTCTACTTAGCGTTTTCTGACTTTCTACCAACATTCCTTACATTTGCTTCGGAATTTGTCCGGTTTTTTAACACCTGCCATTCTAGTATTCATTTAATTACTTGAGATTTGGAAGGTCCATGTGGGATAAGTTGAAATAGATGAAATGGATTAGAAGAGTTCCACAGACCTTGACTGTCACAAAACGTCTGCTCTAAATTGTTGTTCCACCACAGGATTCTTCATTCCGCACTCTAGTGACACTAGGTCCAACACAGTCCTTTCATACAAATATGGTCTTGTCAAAGCGTTGGAGACACCCTCTATTTTTCTGTGGACCTCGTGATTAAATGGAACACCTCTCCCCCCCCCCTCCACCCCAGGCCTCCAAAAGAAAAACATTGCTGGTCTGGGTAATGGAAAATGTATTGAGAGGGAGACCACCAACTCTCCTCAATCCAAATGCTCTGGTGCCGCGACACAGTAGTAAGGTGATCATGAATTGGGGCAACATCAGAGATCTGAGAAGAACATGAGAAGTATTGTGCGAGTCATGTAAAATAGAAACCACTCTCACATTCGGTTGGATCTACCTATCTCAATAGTTAATAGTCGAGAGGTTGCAATAGAAATAGAGGAAACCAGAGGGGGTTTTTGTATCCTCTTAAGAATGTCTGTTCCAAAAGATTGTTTCACAGAGAAGGAAAAGGGTATATGAGAGATTTAAAAACCCAAATGGAACAGAAATCAATAAATGTGCTGCAGTACCAAATGCTGAACAACCTGAATGAATGCATAGTGAGAAACGTTAGTGAATCTTGGACAGATTAGAGGATCTGGAATAAAATAGTGCTAACCTATGTCTGAATCTCAAATCACGGAGTCTCAGTCCTTATCTGGTGGCGGAGAATATTTCAGCAAGTCTTTGTCCACGAGAATTGCGTTGTGATACAGTGTGTAAGTATACATGTCCAGTGAAATCAACTCCATACCGAACATACACCTTGAGGCATTCACTTGGAACTCATCTCACAAAAGAGAGAGAAGATAGAATGGACATACATTTACAATAGTTTAACAGGGCGGCTGAGAATGGTTAGATTCGATTTCTACGGTCAAGGCAAACCAAGTAAGACTCATCGAGGACCCCCTGGCAGTGTGATCATAGATGAGCACTGACGAAAACTGGCCTCTCTCCTGGACTAGTACCAAGATGATACCGAGGATGGGGCCAATCGCAACCAGCGTCCGGGAATACCAATTTTACAATCCCTTCGATAGGACGTTCAGTGAACTCTAGGATCTGACCAATTTCTCAGAACCTAGAGAAGTGGAAGCAGGTGATGAGACTTTTTGCGAACAAACCCTAGAAACCCATGATAATCCACTGCACTACACCAGAACCATTAGGTGAAGACTGCAACCTCGAACATTGCAGCTGCAAGTTACATCCACTTGGGGTAAGCATACGATAACTGCTGGAATTGAAATCGGAATGTTCGCTCAGAATGTGTCACTGATACAACTAGGCCACTCTCCCCCCTAAAAGTGAGCTGATCATTTTAGTTTTGACAGGTCACGTCGGGCAGGTCAGGACTATCTATTTACCTTGGAAGCCCACAAAGTAGAGGGAGTGCTTGGGTTTCCCCCCGATGATCCCGATGCAGTTTGCCATGGAGAAGAGCGACTGGAGCGGCCGGGTGTAGATACCGTTGACCTCCTCGCCACCTAGACGGACTGGGACCAGGATTATCAGTGCACCCATCAATATAGGAATAACCAGAACAAAGAGAAGGTCACACTACACAGTGTCTTGTAAGCTGCTTATAACTGCAGTAGTCTCATCAACGAGTAGGAGGG
>JAODTK010000040.1:0-15198 GCA_026419785.1 Sclerodactyla briareus | reverse complement strand
AAGCTCGAAGTCCAAAACGTCACAATCAGTACGTTTGTGTTCATGTATTCGTGAGTAAACTGGTAACTAAAACGAGTGGGTTCATGAACCGCTAGTCTCGCCCATTTCGTCGCGGTCATGTTTTATATTTATTCCTTTCATTTTCATTTAGTATTTTTCAACCAACCTGATCTTAAGGTCGAATGAGTATATTTCAAGTTAGTAGATGATAACAGTGAATTCTAAAAGCACGCCGTAGAGATGGTATAGAGTTTGCTAAGCGCTCCATAATGGCCACTGAATCATCATTGCCCATTTCAAATCCATGGTGGGCCATGTCTATACCAATGGGGTATAGAGTATGTTGAAATATGACTGGAATTGTCTAGATTATGCAAATTAGACAGTCACATTACTTGATTTCCAGTGACTAATTCTCTAATTTCAAATATATCAGGACAAACGGTGGACAGCACTTAATACATTTCATCGAAATTCGAACAACTTTAAAATTAAAAAAAAAAAAAAAACAGTTTTGAAATTTTGACCTCCAGTGGGCCTGAATCTATGTGAACAATTTCGAGACTGAAGGTAAAACCATACCCCCCAAGTTTCTGGGAATCTGACATGGTATGCAGTTAACATATTGATTACCCTCCAATGACCCAGAATTAATGTTTAAATAATCGTGACTGGAGACAGACCATATTGAATTTTGTGAAAAAACCGATGGAATTTTGCGTAAATTATGCAAATTAAACTACTTAATAGGGGATTTTACGCTGAATTTTTCGTTCATCAGTACATCTACCTGCTCTTCTGTACCTGTGTTCCAAACCACATCACCATAACACATACGGTTCGTCCGTTATCTTGCTAACGATCTTGACAATAAATGACCTAAATATGATATTACGACGTTCGTGCCCGAAATCTAATTGGATCGATTGTGTTCACCCAATCCAGATACTTAAAAAAAAAAAAAATATATATTCATAGGCTAATGATCAGTCTCACCCCGTCCTCGAAGAAATACCTGCTAACAAGGTGTGACAAACCCACCCGCACAACCACCCTACACATAAACAACACAAGTGTGCAATATTAAGTCTATGTGAGCCGCATTCATGTAGAATTTGAGCTTCACATCATTTCCCCGAGATTCTCCCCAACGGGAACATAACTAAGCAGTAAATCTGCAATGCCAATGAAGTCACACCATGGTGATAGAATGAGGGCCAATCGTTTGAGATGAATGCACCTCTACTATATACTGTAGCCTATGGGGACGCTTTCTGCAACCGGCGACGCACATCAGACCCCACAATCAGGTCAGGGATCGAGAACCTGTATAACATCATAGATCCTCAGTCCCCCGGAGCATATACGTTAGAGACTAACGATGCGCTTCAGTGTATGCTGGTGCAGCTTAAGGTGTTTGACGCATAATCTTTCAATCATAATGGTTCCAGACGTCGCCACAAGCCTTCTTTTCTTTTCTCCTAGTGATAGGGAATTGCGCATGATTCTTACATGTGAGGATTGGAGCTTGTGAGGAGGGACGCGTGTGCCAACGCCATGTACCTGCCTTGCTAACAATTGCAGTGTACAACAGGTAAATGGTGGTCGTGTACAACGATGTACAGTGTATTCTGAGGGGGAAACCGTTTATATCCATCTACTTAAGATGATCAGGTTTGGGATCAACTGTGAGAGGAATTTATCACTCAGATTATATTAGCACGAACTAGGTATGCAGTGATAATGGGTCTATAGGAGAGACGAGACGTCACCGTTGCCGTCGGTATATTTTCAATGGCTTTGTTGGCGATGACGTCATCATTTCAGATCTGAAAACGGGCGTTCGATAAATGCGTCAGTACCCTCCCAAATAGGTAGGGCGAGTTGCCCCCATGGGAGAGTGTTGAATTCTTAACCTCTGTTATTCACTCAGTTTCTATTTATCACCGCTATCCGATTTATTGTCCGATTTTCGTTTCAACACTACCTTCGCTAAGGCTGTCCGCTCATGTTCTATATTAAACCACAAACACGAAACGTTTGGAAACATGTTTCTCTTATGTTTTTCGAAAACGTCTCATGTCGAAACATGTTACGGGAACGTTTCCATACCATCCCAAAAATATTTTGGGAAAATATTAAAACATTTCAATTTTACCTCAAAATTAAGGATCACAAGCAAAACCTCTGAAACATAATCATAAATAATATACTTCGGCCACACTAACCTAACTTAAATCATTTGGCGCAAATCTTTTTGCCACTATAACCCTTTTAAAACACATTCAGAAATTTTGGGGAAATGTCGTCGAAACGTTTGTGAAACGTTCTGGTACCATTCTCCTAACCTCGTGTTACTCACAACACCGTTTTCGAAACAATCAGCGCGAACATGTTAAAAAGTTTTTTAAAACTTTTTTGTGTGTGTAGGGAAAGACCATATGGGCTCATTGACAATAGCACAGTGGAGACTGCTGCTCTTCCAATTAAGTCCCCCACACGTGGATTCATTCTGCGATGGACATCATTGGGGGTCCTAGTGTTCCATACTTTTGGCTTTATGTTGCTTATGTTGTCGTAGTATATCCTTCTTTCTTACCTTGGCTACATACGTAGGAATTACGGCATCAGCAGTGTCACGTTCACTGGTTATATATCCAACAGGAGCAGTATTCGAGTCACTCCGAAAGCGTTCTATGAATCGTTATATTATTATCATCATTACATTTATTTTCATTTGGGGAGGTTTTTTCTAATGGCAAGTGATCGAGTGGTGTTTTCGGTCATATGCGACCTTCTTATCAGAGGGAAAAAGAAGAAGCAACAACCCTGTGACACTTGCGTAGCAGGTGGGGGGGGGGGGGGGCACGGGGGCCATGCCCCCCAATCGTCGGAAATTCCCCCCATTTTGTTTTCATTTTCACCTTAATGACAACACATTGGCACTTATGCGGCTCTCCTCGTTCCTCATTTGCTAGTTTAGATTGCTCGAATCATTCTCACCTCTGACAGCCCAATTTTTGGGTCAATATCCAACAGTGTGCCAAAAATTTTCGCGCCTCGCTCGCAGTAGTACCCTTTATGTACACAATTGTTTTTTTTTTTTTTTTTTAATCCATTTGGAGTTGCGGCAAGTTTCTTAATCTAGCAGACAGTGGGGCATACGAGGGGGTGCGTAGATACCCTCCTACAACATGTGGCACTTATCTGTTCCCCGCCCTCCTCATATCCAGTCATATTGCTTGCATGTTCAATTGTTTGGTCCATATCCAACAACATGGCGGGGGGCAAAGTGGGAGGGCACTAGCTAGCCCTCGGGCAAAAACAGTGGCAAAAGGATGAAAAAACCCTCCCAGAATTGACCCCCGTACGCTTATAGGGGGATAATCATAGATTATATCCAAGCATGCACAAAGAGAAGAAATTGCGTGCTTCCTGCGCAGTAATAGCCGTGGTTTTAGTTTTTTGTTTTTAATACAAACCGATAAAATTTACTTGAGATTCAGGCAAATTAGTTAGGTTTTTTTTTTTAGATGTATTGCAAAATTGTTGATCCTGTGATATTACATCCTGGGTACATCCCTAGCCAGCTGAATGCATGGCCATACGGGAGGGGCGTAGAACACCCCGCAAATTCTACCAAAACAGTTGATTCATTCGTCCAAATGAGGGAGCCGAAAAGCTAACTTAGACCGAATATACAGGCGAAAATGATCAAATTCAGACAAAGAGGCGGAAATTCGGCGGCCAATTCGGGAGGAATTTTTCAACACAACAACAGTTTTTTCGCGCGTTTTCGCGGCGGTAGTACTTTTCCGTTCTTGTCGGGCTTTCAGATTTGGGGAAAAATTTTTTCCTGACCCAAGGAAAAATGGAAGAGTCCCTGTACGCCTATGATCTGAAGCCACTTGGAAAGAAAATTGACCACTCAACAGAGCTTTTTTGTATAGGAACAAATGAGTTCAATTGATGCAATGTTGAACAGATTCTCATCTGGAGGGTTCCTAAATGCAAAAATTTTTCCAAAGGGAGGGGAACACACCCCCTCCCCTTAGACCCCTCCCCCAGGGCCACCCCCAATCAAAATTCCTGGCTACGCCAGTGGTGTGACCCATTCAAACGAGAGTATTAACAACTTACAGCGTTACTGGCTTTTGAGGTGACATAAGCCTCATAATGTAGCTGGAAACTGCAGAGCGTGTTATCTCCTTAAATACCTTAGCTGGAACCCATTTAGTCAATAGAACCACAGAATGCAATTGAGACCTTGTTCTTGTATCCCCTAGTTTAACCAACCCGAAAACGTCTTTTTTAGCAAGCTTCAACCTTTCTGTTCAAACCAACGGCGCCAAAGGCCACTTTCCCGAGTTTAAATCACAGGACTGTTCCTATCATGAACCCTATGCAAAGCACCTGCACACTACAGTATTCTTATTACTTGCAGCCTGGGGTTTGATCCTGCATTATTTTTGTGCACAATTACGAAAGCCACGCCCTGCGACAACAACTGTCCAACGAAAAGTTGTTATAAAGGTTTGTGCAACTTTCTGTATTTGTGCACGAAAATAATTTCAATCTTCGGTATAATCCGCGGTCCAGGGCCTGAGATTGAACCCCCCAGGCCTCCAGGCTGCAAGGTCAGAGGATTGAACCCGGGTGTCCCAGGCTGTGAGTCGATGTTAGACGGATTGAACCTGAGCGTTAGATGCTAGTAAGGGGTAAAAACCCAGGCATCTCGTGCTAGTCGAGAATAATCCCAGGCGTCCACGTCAGATTGTTAAATCAAGGATCAAACCCTGGATCCCAGGCTGCAAGTCGGATCAAACCCCAGGTGCAGCCGATCGCAAGTCACTGAAAAGATCGAACACAGGCAACCTTGCTGCAAGACAGACGCAAGTCATGGATCGAACCCACAGTTGAGGCCCCAAGTCAAATTGCAAGTCAGAAACGAATCCCCCCGGGCATCCAGGCTGCAAGATAGTTGCTAGTCAGGGATAGAACCCAGGTGTCCCAGCTGCCTTCAAACTGTTAGTGACAGATTCAACCCACCGGCATCCATGCTGCAAGTCAGAGATTGAACCCCAGGTTGTCCATGCTGCAGTTAGAGGCCTAGTCAGAGATTAAACCCCAGGTATCTAAGTCTTAAGTCAGCATCAAACCCCAGGCAGCTGCCATCTACACTGGCAAGTCAAGAGGTCGAACCCCAGGAGCTGGTACACAGGATAACACCCCCTTGTGTCCCCGCTGCAAGTTCCTGCTTGTCAGAGATGAAACCCCGCCATCTGGGCTGCAGTTTGGGTTTTTCCCCAATTATACTATTTAATGCTTATTATATCCTATGATTTCTGCTGTCATTCTTGAACGCTGAAAGTTGTACCAGGCCAACTGAGGGAGAAACGCATCGACGGGACTGTGATTTTTTTTCACCTCTCCAACAAAATCGAGCTGGAACCAACGTTGTGGGTTTGGATCCCAGAGTAGGCATTTGTTTCTCCTCTAGTCAGGAGAATCGGTTGGGCGAGGACTCTACCTACCAATCATCTCCCAAGAAATTCTGCCTGCCAATGCGCCCCGGCCCACTCAGCTATTGAATAATGGAGGGAGGAGAAAGGTGGGGGGGGTGAGAACTGCTTTCCACAGGACTGACCCGTCGTTTTGGATATAGAAGAATGGCGGCTAGGGTCAAGGTGTCAGGATCATAGCCCACCTTAGGCGCTGTTCACAGTGGTGTGCCCTTACTTCTCCCTTTCCTTAACTTCCTCCCTTTCCTTTTTTCCATAAGTCGCCGAAACCATTCAGAATAAAACATATCCTGCCATTGTAGGCCCCCGGTTATCTATGTCAGGTGGGCCAAAGTTATCCACCCCCCACAACACCAGGGTTAATGAGTGTTGATCAACTAAGCAAAAAGGAAGTCGTGCAATAAAAGAATTATTTACTAACAATTGACATAGCGATTTCACACTCGATGTTGGACACCCCCAGACATCACACAATGAGCCCGCGCCCTATTGTTCCAGCGTCATGATTTGAACTCCAGTCTGCATCCTAGTCATCTCCTGTTTCGACATGATGTTGGCAATAAATGTCATGAACGACGCTTGCACGAATGTAAATTGTAATGTGGGGCTAACCCATACTGTTGGAATATTTCATAATTGGAAAACCATACAATTCAATGCTCAATCACAGATACAAACACATAGGACTAACATTGAATAAAGGTTCACAGTTACACAACCAGACGTTTAATCTAGGAGGGTACGAAGGAGAGGGGGGCAGATTGTTGCAGGTAGGGCTACCAACCTGAACTATTGTATAGGCTCTACTCATACAAACACCATCGGGTGGTGTGCAGGACTAGGGGTGCTCGTCCCCCTCCCAACCTATCAAAACCTACCAAATTGAGGAAGCCAGATCTTCCCAACCGAACTGGCTATTAACCTGGAACAAAGTGATATTTGAATTTTTTATTCTCTCACATAAGAAGAGTAATATTTGGCTGGAATTCCCTTTAACGAAACCATAAAGAATCATGGAACTGACAAGTTCATTAACAAATTAAAATATGGTGAGTGAAAAAAAAAAGAAGTTGATACACTTTTATATATGCTGAGTAATTACAAATTATATAAAGTAATAATATACAATGTACTATAATTTAATAATATACAATACAATGTATGTATAATGTTGCCATTCAAATGGTGTTCAAAATATCGATACAGCTACAGGGGTGGAGAACAAGCCCTCCTTTAAAATGTCTCCACTGAACACCTATTTACACACGACAAAATGAAAAAAAGTATCTCTCATTTCCCTGTGACACTTAACCTGCACGTCAATGCATGGCTACTGGGATTTGGGAGAGGGGGGAAACTCTCTGCAACATCCTCCAAAATCTAGCACAGTTGAATGGTTTTACCGAGATTTGACTCATGTTCCAAATTGTGCATTTTGGAGTTGGGAAGGTCAACAATCCTAGCTGTGCCTGCCTATTGGCACAGAGGCTTATCCATCACCAGGCCTCTAATTCCAAGTAATAACAGAGCAGGAACTAGTATAGTGAGGAGGGCTCTTTTTGGACAAATTGGTGGTAACTTCTCCTGAGTAAGGTAGCTGCTTTCCCAACCCATCTATCTGAAATGAAATCCCCCTTGTATTGTGGGCTAAGAGCCCTTCGCCCTCGGCTGACCTCCTCCCCGTTTATAATTGTTCAAAGTCCTATTCAAAGGCTGAAGTTCCAGAGTTGGTGTCCGATGTGATATTATCAGTATACCACAATGTAAACTCATTTATGTCTGTTTCCTAACAGCGGATAAGTGACCATCTGCGCGACCACAGGCATCGTTGACGCCGACCCCTCCATCGGGCCAACATGGTTCCTCAACCAAGCACCAACGGCTGTCCTTGAACTTGTCACCTTACAGTCGGATGTTATACATAATGCTTTACATAAGATCCGGGAAGGGGAGGCAGCAGAGGGAATAACCAAGAAGTGTGCTTTTGCGAGCCGTTCATACAGATTTGCGTTCTAGGACTGTTGTTGCATTCTAACTTGTTTGTTATTTTTTTGACTGGTGTGGCTGGGGGGTGGGGTTTGGGTTTTAACATGCTCAACAATGGACTGATTGGGCGCCCATCGACCCACTTTTTTATGCTCAGAAACAAGCATTTTCCACAGGGGGGTCACACACACCCACACCATATGTGTTCAACACCTATGCATGCACGAGGGGGTGGGAGAAAGAATGAAGGTGGGGGGGGGGGTTGGGAGTAGGCACAGACACATTACCTGCATAGTTCTGTGTCGTGCTAATTGTTCGATCTTCTCCCTCCTCTGTGTGTTCCTCGCACCTGGCCCTCCAACCTACTCAACCTACTGGGCACTCAGAGTCCCACTTCTTGATGCTCGGAGACCAACAATTTTCATAGGGTTCACACCCCCTCCCCCTTCCCCCACACACATACACATTATCATTGCACTATTGTACTGCAGCAGTGTTCCTATGCCACATGGCACAATTGACAGCAACTTAACCGTCAACTCCCATATAAAACTGTGTGAAGCTGTAGTACAAACACCACTACATGAATGCTACACTTCATTCATCCTGGTGGTTAAAGGGAAACTGAACTCTTCCTCTGAATTGCCTCAATTATTGGTGGCTTTTCTCAATTACCCTGTCACGCATGTTGACAAACTCATCAAAAATATTATAGATACACCTGGCTCCCATTTCATATTCGAGCCATCCTGAGTCGGGGTGGCCATTACCTACCCACCCATAATGCGTTTAACCTCAAAGATGACCAATGGCGCTGTTGTCCAACTAACAATACCATCAGCCGAGCACTCCCGGAGAGAGATTAGCAACCAGCTACCCGCTTCGTATTTGCACAGCGTATCTGGATTCCAAGGAGTGCTACTAGGGCAGCGGGGCATTCCTGGGAGGATAACTGGGATAGAGGGTAGAGGAGAGAACTAAGAGAAAACCACTCAAATTTTGGTCAACATAGGGCAAAATGTAAGTGGGTGGGGGCTTCAGAACAGCTTGGAACAATTCTATATATTCCGTGGCAAGGGGGAAACACAAGTCCGCCAAACAATCGTGGTCAATGTCTGGAGCAATCCAAACAAAAGGAACTATCCGATTGTGTAAATAGGCAACCCATGACCGGTGAGGTCACTTGGGTCCTAGAAAATGGTTCCAAACCATCATTAAAGCCACCAGATATCAAGAAATGTAGGAATAACCCAGAAAGCCAAAGCTTAGTGATTCTTGACTCTTTCTGACAACCTATAGCTAGACCCAAGGACAAATGGGAGATTGCAAACAGATAATTATGGGCAACATAACATCTGACAAATTACCCATTTATCCCAACCAACCAATAGGGTTCCTATCCTCTTGATAAGAAAGCTACACACTGAAATTGTCAAGATTTCAGACTTTGACGTATGGTGAGCTCGAATGACCTTGACTGACCCCTAAAACAATCTAGGGCTCATGTAATCATTGTGGGGAACACACATACCAAGTATGGGCCTCATCAATCCAAATGAAGTTGAGAGAAGCATAATACATGTTTAACAAGACCAAAACATGGGCATACAATTATCGACTATTCACAAATTTCTAATTTTGGACCAAAAATTCATGTACTCACCATATAAAAGCTACCACACCAAAATTCATACCTGATCAGAGCTGCACTGAACATTATGTTCAACGAGGTTTTCACACACTTGACCTTCGCGTGACCTCAGACGACCTCTACCGACCCAAACAATAGGGTTCAGTATCATCAATGGGGTAACCACATCGAAGTGCGGGTTGAGTTATCGTAGGTTCACAACTTTGCGTTTAACAAGATAAAAGTGCCAAATTATCAATTTCACAATTTCCAAATTATTTCCCAACACTGACCCCCGAATTGCACTATAAACGATAGGGTTCCTGTACTCCTCATAAGGAAGCTGCATACCGAGTCTCCTCAAACCCGATCATATACAGGCATTCTGACTTATCGTGTTAACAAGATTTTTCAGACTTTTACCTCTCTTGACCTCAGATGACATTTGACCTGACCCCCAAAAATAGAGATCATGTACTATTCATGGGGAACCCATCGCCAGTAGAACTTTATTCATCAGTTGGGGTCGAGTTATCATGTTAACAAATGAACTTGCCGAATTAGCAATTCTTCAAAATGTCCAATTTTTTTCCCAAATCTGACCCCGAATCACACCATAAACAAGAGGATTCCTGTACTCCTCATAAGGAAGCTGCAAACCATATTTCAACCCGATCGTACCAGCCCTTCGGGATTTAATCGTGTTAACAGATTTTTCAGACTTTTACCTCTCTTGACCTCAGATGACCTTCGACCTGAACCCCAAACAATAGGATCATGTTACTCATAGGGAACCCATATACAAGTATGAACTTGATCCGCAAACCGGGTTGAAGTTATCACGTTAACAAGGCTAGGCATCACACACACACACACATACACTGTCATGACTTGCATAGATTCCTTTGACTTCGTCTAGGAATCAACAAAAGGTGCCATCTATGGGTCCGCAAGCACAGTGCATCTGCAAATTGCTGTGCAGGGAATGGATCAATGAGCGATTCCTGCAGACTGCGCAGCCCTGGCCGATGATTCCATGGTCGCCCAAATGGGCCAACTCGTACCATCTGGGTAGCGTAGTTTGTCACTGGCAGTGACAGCGGCGCACGCGCCATGATTCTCCCAACAGGGGGAGGGGAAGGGACAAGTTTCCAGACGGGTGTCACGCAGCGAGTGCACCTCGCCCCAGTGGCATGGGCCCCCCCCCGTGGGCAAGACTTGCTCTTGTACTGGGTAGAGCTGGTTTCAGAGCATGCTTGCTCTACCCACCTCTACTCACAATCTACATCCCACATTGTTGATAGTTTGCCTTCTTAATTTTCCTTTTGCTTTCTTTCTTCTTTCTCTTCTTTCTCTCCTTTCGTGCTTTACTCCCGACGATGCTTCACTTTTCCCGACAAGGGTCTACTTTTTCCTAATTAGGGTTGTTCACTGGCAGGGGATAGTGGGGGGGGGGGGGGCTGTGCCATATGGATCCCTGGTTTGCACGTCCCTGGTCCACTAACAATGACATAGTTTTGCGGGAATGACCTGCATAGATCATGAAAATATAGAACATATCTTATGTGTCACTATAAACCTTTTGTCTGAGTGGTTGGCCGTAATTGTTGGAGCGTCGAACCCCTCCCGGGGGATCCGGGTCATACCAACATCAAAATGGTACCTATGCAAATTTGTAGAGTTGCCACTCTGTGTGTTCACCTTTCCCCTCGTGAAGCTGATAAGGTGCCGTATCAAGGTCTGCACTCCTTTCGCTAGAGCCTTGAATAGGCTCCATCCTCCTGTCCTCGGTAAGTCATACCATAAACAAGAATCGATTATGTTGACAAACCTGAATTGTAACACAAGAAAATTCCAGGACCGAGATCAGACATATTGAGCTGCCCTTAGAACAGGCAAGAAAACTGGTAATTGGGGGGAAAAATGCTCGTCTCCAAGTAGGCTTGAACTAGTTTCAGTTGGATGAGCTCTCTGAGGATTGGCTGCGCAGGGTATGGTGGGTGCGTGATGGCGACATTCTCTGGATGGTCCTGCACTGCAGACTAGTGGATGGCGACATTCTGCGGATGGTCCTGTGCTGCAGACTAGTGGATGGCGACATTCTGCGGATGGTCCTGCGCTGCAGACTAGTGGATGGCGACATTCTGCAGATGGTCTTGTGCTGCAGACTAGTGGATGGCGACATTCTGCAGATGGTCCTGTGCTGCAGACTAGTGGATGGCGACATTCTGCGGATGGTCCTGTGCTGCAGACTAGTGGATGGCGACATTCTGCAGATGGTCTTGTGCTGCAGACTAGTGGATGGCGACATTCTGCAGATGGTCTTGTGCTGCAGACTAGTGGATGGCGACATTCTGCGGATGGTCCTGTGCTGCAGACTAGTGGATGGCGACTTTCTGCAGTGGTGGTCCTGCGCTGCAGACTAGTGGATGGCTAGCTCAAAGGCTTTAGATGCATACAGGAGAAATAATATCAATAATAGACAATGATTATAAACATGATAACAATAGGCCTGGATGGGCCATGAGCATCAGATATAAGATGGACATGTCCATAACAAGCTATTTTTCAACTTAGTTACAACAAAATGAGTAGATTAACATACTGAAACTCCTCCCAAGTTAGAATGAATAACAATCATGGTGGAAAATGACACTAATAACTGCTACAGGTAGGATGTGGAAATATTTTTTTTTTTTTCGTTTGTCACTTAACGGGAAATTTCTTCCTCTAGTGTGCTCTCCTATTCTCCACAGCCTCTTTAATTTAACCCTGCAACATGAGCAGTGTCAAAGATAAAATGGCTATTTCCAAACTTTGTCCAGATTTGAACAAACTTGGCCTTGGCGGAGGTAGCCTACTTTTGGACCGGTCAAAAGTAGCAGTCATCCTGAGGTGGCCGGGCTACAAGGGGTGTTGGCGCCCAAATGATTGCCCAGTTCTAGTTGTGGACCAGTGGTTACTCTTCTGAGAGTGGTCTCCTACTTTCCACGCCAGCAGAGGAGAATGGTGGGGGGGAAGGGTAAGGGCAGCTAGGGCAGGGGAGCTAGAAGTGGCCATATCTACAGCATCTTATTCTAGTTGTGGGCTAGTGACTTACTCTCTCCAGGGTGGTGGCCCCTACACCCCGGGCAGGCCGCGAGGCCGGGGGGGGGGGGATGTTTTTTGGCTATGTAATGGCTATTTGGATACTGGCAATGAGTAGCAAATGCAGGGGCACTGATAAGAGCTGATAATATAGGTTTTCACACTAAAAAAAATAATCAGGATGCTGTGATGAATATAAGAGAAACATCAGCAGGGGATAGGCTTCCATCCGGATGGCAAAAAGAAGTCGCCAGCCCCCCAAATACTTCAACTATCCACAATGCTAAGAGCCATGCAGCTGCCCTACCTAATGGAAAGGCATATTCCTTGCATTGGAAATCTTGGCTCCATTCAGCACTGGATCTACGGCTCCTGTAATGAGTTGTTTTTTTTCTTGCTCAAACCGGATCCAATTGCAAACATGCCCTTCCCGGGCATCCGCAACATGAATGACCACAAGGCTGCATGGCCTCGTTATTTTGGTAATCGTTCCATGCGCATCCAGTTATTCCTGAAGGAGAACATGAACAGTGACACACAATGGAATTTTTGGTTTCCACTGCGAACATTTCGAACATGCTGCTTGCAGTGTTCGTATTGCTTTCACTTGATACTTCAATGGTACCACTCATTGAAAGACAGGTGAGATGACCTTTCCGAAGATGGGCCACATATGAGTAGAAAATAATGTGGAAGGGTAATTTTGAATTAATGGAACACAATTATACAAAGTACTGTTATAGTGTCACTCCTCACATTCCAGGCAGGGTATTACTAGAAGGTAGGGGACCATGGATTGCATATAAATGTGACTGAATGTAAATGCTCCAAATATTATACAATAATTCATCGCCCAGCTGCAGCAAGGGCAGGCCATTTCTGGGCCGAATCTGAGGGGTCCTGACATTCTGCAGCGACATTCTTCTGCAGTAATAATCTTGACTTACCTCTCAAGTTAAGGTCGGGGGTAGAGGAAGAAGGTCTGGGAAAATGTTCATATCCCTGCCTGATTCTTCTCCACTTGGTCCAATCACGAATGCCGTATTTCAATTACAACTGGCGGACCCGGCAGGTGAGGGCACCTCGTATATTCTCTTTCTCCTTTATCTACCGTTGAACCTTGGAACTTGCAAACCTAACTAATTAATGATGCTACAGACACAGCAGATCACCAGTGCCGTTCCACGCCAAAATAGAACTTCCTCCCCTCCTCCGCAGCACTTCTCTGCTTTAATCTGTCGCAAACCAATCCCAGTAGGCAAGGGTGGCGGCCTCTTATCGGAAGAACGTGGAAACTGTGGGGAAGTAACCATTAGGGATTAATTAGGTCCACTTTCATGGGAAATTATGAATAAGTTATCACTAGTTTAACAAGTGTTTAAATGATTGTCAGTGGCATCAACGATCTATGAGGTGGGGGGGTTTCGTTCTCCCGGATGTATCGATCTTCTCCGACGTCGGACACTAGCCCCCCTATGTCAGCACTCAACACCTGTATGTACCCTTCAAATCCCCACCTGAATTTGGAAAAATTCAGCCAAGGTTTCCCAACCGATCATACCCCTCCTCTCCGCAGGATGGCCACAGCTCTTTGATAGGGTGGAGGAAGGGAGGGGGATGTGGAGCACATGACCCCCCCCCCCCCCCCCCCTCCCCCCCCCCCCCCCCTCCATGACCCACTGGTACAGCCCCTGTGTTAGTTCACATTGAAATGAATTGAATTATTAAAGTCAGAACAAGCTCCTGGAAGAGTATACTACTTTTCAACATACCTCCATTTGTATGTGTTGTTTATTCATTCTATACTTCATAGTAACATTGAGCATTTTCTCTCAGAAATCATTGTTGGTTGTAAATATGCCTTCAGAAGTTGATAACCAGAAAGCCTAAAAGGCTAGTGATTCCTTGACTCTTCCTTACGACAAAACCTATAAGCACACTCAATGACAAATGGAGAGACATAACGTCTGACAATTTCCCATTTTTTTTAACCAACCAATAGGGTTCCTATAACTCTTGATAAGACAGCTTACAACACACTATTTCAAGGATTTCAGAACTTTGACTCTGGGTGACTCAAACATGGGGTTCATGGAACTCATCATTGGAACAACCATACGAGGAGAGCTTCATCCCTCCAGGTGGGGTTGGAGTTAATGTGTTTCACAATGCCAAAATGGCTAGAATATGGAAAATTCACCCCTGACCTATACCAAAACAATAGGGTTCCTGTATCCCATGAGAAGCTACGAAACCCATTGAACGCGGTCATACTAACCATTCGGACTTATTGTGTTCACAAGGTTTTCATACTTTGACCTCTGGTGGCCTCAGTGACCTCTGACCTCACCCCAAAACAATAGGGTTCATGTCCTCATCATGGGGAACACACATACCAGTATGATCTTCATTCATACCGGTGGGGTCCGAGTTATCGTGTTCACAAGCCAAAATTGGCCAAATTATTGAACTGTACAATTTTTCTATTTTTGACGAAATTCACACTCCCCACCCCGACCTATACCAAAACAATCAGGGTTCCTTACTCCCCATAAGAAGCTAACCACCAAATTTTAACCATCGAGACCAACCATTCTGGACTATCGTGTCACATTCACAAGGTTTTCAGTCTTTGACCTCTGGTGACCACTCAGATGACCTCTGACCTAGCCCCAACACAATAGGGTTCATGTACTCATCATGGGGAACACCCCATACCTATTATGCGCTTCATCCATCCATGTGTGGTCCAGTTATCTTGTTTCACAAGCCCAAATTGGCCAATTATTGACTTTTCACAAATTTTCTATTTTTGAGACCAAATTCACACTCCCTACGGCTATACAAAAGCAATAGGTTCCTGTACTCCCTACAGAAGAAAAAGCTACACACCAAATTTGAACCTGAATCAGACCAAACCAGTCTGGACTTATCGTGTCACAAGTTTTCAACTTTGACTCTGGTGACCGTCAG
>JAODTK010000039.1:0-14826 GCA_026419785.1 Sclerodactyla briareus | reverse complement strand
TTGTACCTGTTTCAGTTCACTTCACAGCAGGATACAGGACTATGATATAAGAACAATCAATTATATAGAATAAAGCTCATAAGTTACGCCTTGTAATATCATTTCTAACCTACCACCTAAACTCCTCTACTCCTAGAGAAACCGCCCAAAATAATACATATATATGCTCTAAACAGCCGACTTATTCTCGGCATACAATTCCACAAACCGATCCCGCTTCTTTGCCGCGCTCATCGACGTTACTGTCGTTCCGAAAGGGACATAATTAACTATTCATGTTGTTTATTATTTTCAGTCAGCATCGTTCGAACACCTTAGCAATGCTACACCTGGGCAGACAGATGTGTGGCTAAAAGCGAACTCAACGAAAACTTATTTCTCCGTCGTCGTATTACGTAGTGAATTGATTTCCCGCGCGCGTGATTCACACGACCCACTCACAGAGCAGCCAGAGTTTTAAAGGCAATTAATCAGTTTATTGCCTGAATACCAGCGGTAGCAACGGCGGACGCTGTGTGACACAGCTACCGTCTATATTATCCCGGACTTCACGATTCCTTTTTTTTCTTTTTTTAAGTGGTATATCATAGTTATTTCCCCCGGCAAAGGCATTAGGTTTTTATTTCAAGTATCTGAATGATAATTAACTACATTTCGCGAAACGAAACGAAAAGTTTTATTCCGATAGACATTTTCAGTTGGTGTTTTATACCAAACCATTGTTTTTGAATTGTCGGTATTTATAAGATATTGGATCATATCATAGGCGTAAATCGCGGGGGGGGGGGGATCCATCCCGCCCATATGTGATATTGAGGATGAACCAAATTGTGGCCCACCCCCCCCCCCCCCATCAGAAAAATGATCCAGATGCATCTCCCAAATTAATGAATGATGGTAGCAACGAATATTCGAACGACCATTCCCCTAATAGAATTGCCAATCTTTAATGGTAGAGGAGGCTGTTTCTGTTTTCCCTTCACAATACATTAGGCCCATGCACACACACTTCTTAAGATTTGAGCAAATATTGTTTTCTCCATAGTACTCTGCCATCTACAAGTGCGGTGAACCTATGGAAAGGAGAAATTTGGGTAGGGCAAGCTATTCATGCCCCCCTCCCACCACTGCTGGATCCACTAGTATTTTCTATTTGCACCTGCTAGAGTTTATTCTACCTATAATCCTTATTGTTTATGAACAGACTGGCTTCGCCAGCCTCGACGTGCTGCTTCTTGCAACGGAAAAAACGGAAATCAGCACTTCAGTGGGAGGTTTACGTGATTGACGTTTGGCAATTATATGATAGGCAGGACAAAATCATTCGAGACATTAAGTTTGACAAGAAGGAAGATTGAACGGAAACAAATCTGAAAAATGAATCAATATTCTACTGGTGGGCTCAATTTATTCTACTCAAAGGCCCGAGAAAATGCACACATTTTCTATCACAGTGATGTTCGCGCAAATTTCAACGATGTGGGCAACCCCCTCACCTGAGGGAACGGTCCGCCTACTGTCAAGCTAAGCCTGCCTAAAGCAGACGATAGGAGTAAGCTGTTCCTAAAATAGAGGGGGCTATCGCTCCTTGGTATATACAAACACACCACGGTCGAATATCACCAACAAATCACCGATTGGTTAAAGGGCCACCCTGCACATATGAGCCTGAATACGAGGTGACAAAGTCAAACTGCGGTTTTCAACGGGCTAACGGGCAGCGGATACCTCTAAAAAACGAAGTTATGGTAAGAATAAGCCTCGATGAAGAACTGTAAGGAATAAATCTTCTAGAATTTTTCGGAATATCATTGTCAATTCAGTGTGGTTTGCTCACTGCATATGGCTGGAAGTTTGCCATTTTCCTGCGATCTGGGGGATCTGTAAGCGCAAACAGTTTCTTGGTGTTACGCGGCGCCAACCCGAATGGTAACGCTTCGACTTAGATATACTAACCACGTCTATCCACCCTCCCAATTTTAACAAAAAAATCGCCAGCCCCAGATAATGACGACGATGTCACAGATTTTTTACAAATTAGTGCGGTGTACTATGATCCAATGGCAGGTTTCGGACCTGCAGGCCTATTATGGATGGGCTGATGGACCAATTTAGCTTGCGATATGAAGGGCTAGTATGAAACTTGGCAGGTTGGAGGAGGATGCATAGTAGATATTATTACTTGTATCATCTCAACTAATCGGATATGTATCAAAAGTTCTATCAGATTGATTTGTTTTCGTCATTGAATGTTGGAAGTGCCGACCTGCGATACATATTTCAAGCCTGGTTTAGATGCAACTCAAAACACCCGCAAGTGTCTTTTTTTCTCGGCCATCTGAAGGGTCTTGGAGATCCGCTACGCGCCAACCAATAGTGATAGTATTCGTACCAAGCCACAAACAAATCTAGGCCACTATCGGTAGGACGAAAATGGCATTTTTTCATTCCGAAAATATATGTATTTATTTAAACGAAATTTAGTGGCGTCAAAAATAAATAATATTATAGTAAACTCTGGTGTATGTTAGCTCGTCCCACTGGGGACCGCCCGATGGTCATAAGCCTTTTATTCTAGGCCTTTTGTTCATAAGGCCCGTTATTCATAACGTGCAATTTTCCGGAAAAGGTCCGTTATTCATAGGACTAAAAGTTTCCGATATTCATAAAAAAAAGGGTTCGTTGTTCAAAAGGTCCGATATTCATAATGACGCGAAAAGGCCCGTTTTCCATAATTAATCAAAAGGGTCTGTTTTCATAACAAGGCACCAAGGTCCTATAGCATAATACTAAAAAAGGTCCGTTATTCATAATGGCGAAAAGGGTCCGTAATTCATAAAAACGAGAGGGGACCGTTATTCATAATAGCAAAGAGGTCCTTTATTCATAATCGCAGAAAAGGCCCGTTATCATAATAGTGAAAAGGGTCCGTTATTCATAATAGCAAAGAGGCCGTTATTCATAAGCGGCGAAACGGTCCGTTATTCATAATGTGTTTCTTTTCCATGTATACTTGCCAAACAGATATTCCTAATCTAACCTATGCGGGGTCCGGCAAGGATGCAAACCCCCAAACCTTGCCACCTTTTTGTCAGCTGCGATATCCCTGGGCAGATCCACGCCGGTTGTTTGTTTTCCTATCATGATTACGGACCCTTTTTCCGATAATGAATATCGACCTTTTTCCCTATTATGAATAACGGACCTTTCTTCCTATCATGAATATCTGACCTTTTTTTCCCATATGCATATCGGAACCCTTCCTCTCATATTAAGAACGGACCCTTTCCTATTATGAATTAACGGACCCTTTTCCTATTATAATACGGACCTTTTCATTATTATAAATCACGGGTCCGGTTTACTATTCTGAACTCGGACCTTCTGTTGTTATATGAAATCGGACTTATGATAAAGAAACCTTTTCGGCCATTATGAATAAAGAGCCTTATGAACAAAAGGCCTTATGAATTAAAGGCTTTGACATACGAACCTTATGAATAAAAACCCTTATGAACATCCGGGCTGTCACGTCCCACTGAATGGTTTTGCCTTGAAAGCGCTATATAGATTACCCCACACCAAACGGGTACCTGTTGCCTTCTCACTGGAACGCTTATCAGCACAAGGGATTGGGGCATGTGAACAAATCGCCGTCTGCGTGGGATTTCCCCATCACCCACATTGAGGTACCGCCAAAGTAGCATTGCCTTTGTCCGTGGTCCTGGTGCGGGATTCGCAGCTGACAATAGGTGCTGTATCCAGGTCTGGATCCTTGCCGGCCCTTGAATAGATAGGTTCGATCCTTACGGATTAGGGCAGGGCAACAGGGGCCGTGCCCTGGGCCCCAACATTTGGGGCCCCCACATTTTGTGGGGCCCCCACATTCGGGACCCCCACCTGTAGGGTACGAAACTGTTATAATCGTGAGCCACAACAATGATTCGATTTATTATTATACTTACTTGCATTTATTATTGTGTAACGTTGAGGACGCCCTTGCTATATTTCTATTCCCGTTAACTAGATCCCAAATTCCGATGACAGATCCATAATCGAACAAGTACCTGACAACACAAACTTTTTCAATTATCATTTGTGTTACCAGTTTCCACTTTCCCGTCTAACCCAAACTGTTGTTGCTTTCTGGTCACTCCACTGTCGATCGTCAGCTCCAAATTTGATGAAAAGTATCCGTTCCGATCTTGGGATCATCGCGTTTTCCTCATATCGAAATGGCTTCCGAAAATCTATCTTTTCATTGATAATATCAAATTGCAGCGGTGAAGGTCATTTTTCAACACTTCAGTGAGACGCACGATGCGCCAACAAAGGCTAGTAACCTCGTTATTCCCGCTATTGAAAGGCTATCTCAAAATTGCTGAATTAGCTTTATATATTGTATGGGGAAATCCCTCTTGAATTGCGAGAATAGGAAAGTGCGGAAAAATACAGGTCTTTTCAAAACAATCAAACCGAGTATGATGACCCCTAACTAGGCTTGTGATTGCAAATTTACGTAATCTATGATTTTCAGCTATGATCCATGATGGGTCACCTGTCGAAACTAATTTATTCCCATCCACGCTATGGGCATTATACGCAGAATGTCCTTCGTCAATTTGGCAGACTGGGTGCTAGATCGCAGTTTTACCACAACCCAGACCTGCACATCTTTTTGGTCTCCCTTGCGCGATTTTGTTTTTTTTTTTGAGGGGGAGGGGCGATGCGCATCATAGGCGTAAGGGAAAGGCTCTAGGCTACATGGCAGCCCAACCGTCAAAGATTTTAACACCAACAAATTGAAACAGCATTGAGTTACTGTGCACCCGATTTTTTTATGATTGCCCACTTTTTTCATTATGCCCGAATTTTCGATGGGATCTGAAATTCGGGACAGGTTCTGACTATATTGCCCAATCCCTCAAAACCATAAGGTAGTAAGTTGCGATTACGCCTTGGATGTGCCGCTCCGAAGTGAACTAGGTTCGGGTATTTTGAAACAAGGCGTTTGAACTGTGTTCACACTCGATCAACCTCAATTCACTCATATGTGCAGAATGACCCTTTATCAATCGGTGATTTGTCCTAAATGTTGGGATAGTCGAACCGTGGTATATCCGAAAGAGCGATAGCCCCCTCTAATTTAGGAAACGGCTTCTACATACGTCTGCTTGATTAGCAGGCGAGGATAGTAGTGACACGCCATGCAAGCAGACAGAGCATTGACGAGAGGCAGCCCAGTTTGCCGTTGTGACATGCATTTGTCCCTCACTCCCATCAAGGCTGGAGTGAGGTCGGGGTGGCATTGATTCATCTCATTGAATTATTAACGGCTAAAGATACCTCGTTTTCGCATAGTTATTGTAACGAGTAGTCTTCTAGCCGCCAGTCTATGGGTCGCATCCATTGATCATGTCAATTGAGCAGAGTAGAATAAAACCTCAAAAAGTTCCATCAAATTCATGCTTTTATTGTTTTTCAATATCTACTCGTTGTTTGGCAGTGATAGTTGAAATAAATTATTATTGTTACTAATGGGGGTTCATCCATCACCACCCTATCTATGGCAACAACAGGAAATACTGCCCCTCGGGGAAAAGAAAAGGGGGTCTTGATCAATATACTACTGTATTGCAACAATAGAGAAGACATTTAATAAACACACCCAGTATGGCAGTTTATAATTAGTATTTTTTACACCGGACTAAAGTGTCTGTTTAAACAAATGTCTGTTGTGGAGGGAAAATTAGGCTGTAAATCGAGTGACCGGTATGACGGGTACCAGTCTCTAGTGTTCCTCGTAAGGGATTTTGGGGCCCACATACTGCGTGCCCGGGCCCCCACACTCTTGCCGGCAAGTATTACCCCCCCCCCTCCAAGAAAGAACACCCGGATTCAAGGATTCTGGTACCACTCTGACAATCATGCATGTGGCAGTCGCTAATACACCACCGGTTGTTACCCAAGTTCCTCACAGGGTCCCCGGTTCGTGGTCGGTTTATGGTTCTCCCCAAACTATATCTCACGATCAACAGTCTGAAGCTCTACCAACTGAGCTAATAATCGATCTCCGAAGATTGGGTTAATCTAGCTGTTGGATAAAGTATGGATTTACAAGGAAATGGGGATTAATGCTGTGAAACTCAATGTCCATGTACGTGGCTAGTCCTTTAAAACACCTAATAGTGGTTTCCGAGATGAAAAGTTGTTTGGTGAAATGATATCACTCAAAAATGATTAGAGAGAATTGACCATGTTGTACACAAACATGTGTTCCTGATTCTGCAGTATGGTTTTTACGCGGTGGCGGCGATGTCCGATTATTGTAGTTCAGCGTGTAGGCTACATCATTAGTCAAACGTGCTGGGCCCACCGCTAAGTGGCATATGCTGGACAATAGTTGTGTGGTATAGATGTTCGATGTAAAAACGATAGTATCACCCCCCCCCCCCCCAACACACACACACACATTCCAATCGACTGCAAACTGAAACGACCATTCGCAAAATCCCATGCAGTGGAACACACTGAAAAAGGCTGTCATGAATCAATATCTGAAGTGAAGCAACATCCCAATAAAGTCCACCCCTTGATTGTCCTATGTAGAACTTACTACTTCAAATACACTCGAATTTGAGGAACATTTCAGGACAATCTTTTCTAACGAGGCTCTTGAGAAGGCCAAACCGTGTTCAGACCGCATGCCGTCGGGACCCCTTTTGGGTCAAATTATCCCATATTTTGTAAGAGTGTGGGAGTTATCATCTTAGGGAGTGAGTGAGGAAAATAAAAAACATGTAGAAGGCTTTCGTGGTGTTGATCGGGTGGGCAGGATGGGGGTAGCGTCTGTAGGGCATGGGACCTGTCGCGCTCGTGGGTATACCCATGTTGACGAACTCTGCACACCCTACTCTGTCGATCATGTTCCTTGTTCGTTCATCGAGCTCCTCATCACTCCCTGCTATGTCCTCCCTGACCCCTGTCCTCTGCAATCATTGTCAAGTATGGATTCGCCTTCTCGGGACCATCCTACCTTGTCCGTCCCTGATTTAAGGTAACTATGTAGCCTACATTCATACTTTCCGTTTTAAAAACAGCTTTATCCGCTCCCGGTTCAGCGAAAAATTACAAGAACATATCACATATCTAGTGGTATACTCGCGTGATTCAAATTCGATATTGGTGCTACCATAATAAGGTGGGCATCTGAATAGTGTTCTTGTATGCGGGTATGCGGTTATACAGTGTAGGAATTAAGCGTATCCTAGAATTTCCAATTCTGCGTTACACGGTATAAATAGTTGGCGGACGGGCGTCATATATTCAGTGACGGCGTTTCCCATTGAGCCATGGGGGCCACCTCCTCCCCAAAATCGGGGGGATGGTGTCATTTAAAAGTGCTTGTCATAAATTCAACTAAAAATGAAAACCGAAAAAAGTAGTATATAGTCCATTGGTTTGATAATCGATGCGAGATCCCCCCACATTTTCTCAACTTAACTATACTCTGGGTTAGTGATGGCATCGCCCTCCAATATGTCTGTCCTAAACAGCTCTACGCTCGCGCTTGATAATTGATTCAGATATACATAGCGCCCCAACTGACCGAGTTGACTTTTACCAGATTACGGCCGAGAGAATGTGAGTTACGCAGCAAAAATTTGCGTTAAATTACACGCAGGATCCCTCTGATTTGTTTGTGTTCTATCTGAACTATGGTTCAAACGTGCACACTTAGCCTCTCGGCTCGGTGGTTCCCAAACGGCGGTCCACGGGCCAAATTCAGTTCGCTAGATAATGCAATCCGGTACATCATAAATGCCAAGTTAGGAAAAATATGTTAACTTGTTTTTTCAGGACAAGAAAAGGTGGGGATAAAGAACGTTTCTAAAACGCTGGAAAACGTCGATGCATGATTAAAATATTCACTATCAATAAACATCAAATTCACTCTCAGTCGATATTGTGACCACATATATTTTCCTTATAACTCTATGGAACGAACCATTTGCGACCCACGAATCTTCTGAGTGACATTTCGACAAGTTTGTGTGCTACGTGCGTGACAAACTGAGCCACTTGCTACACTTCCTTTAATCCTAAAAATCGCCGCATTTTTTGAGTGCCTAGAGTGTGTTTTCTTTGATAACATCCATTTCACAATAGTGAGCAGTTATTTGAAGTGTCTTCAGATGGTAATTTCTGTTTTAGGCTAAAAAAATATAACCTAATAATAATAAGGAATGTATTTATAACGCGAACAATTCTACGGACGTAATCAAGGTCTACAAAAAGAGAAGCATCAGGCCTCAAATTAAATGGATTGGAAGGGGCAAGGCATTTTTCTGAGGGCAATGTAAAACTTGCCTTCGGTTACATTGCAAAATGGAAGGGGCCCAACAGGCAGTTTTTTAGAAGAATTTTTGAGGCAGCAAGGCAATCTGAAAGATAGACAAGGGCAAGAAGGCAAGTTTGAAAATTACGGCAAAACGCTTTCAATACCCATGTAACTCTCTCATCTACGAATATAGAAATGCTATTGGCCCTCCTCACAATCGCGTGCTAAGAACAACCAATTTGGAAGATTGTGCCAGAGAAAGCTAAAGTGAATTAACTTTCATTTGTGAAAGTTTATTTATTTTTTCCAGATAAAGATGGCTATCTGGCAATCACCATTTGCATCTGTAAGATTAGCTACGCTGCGTGGAAACCAATTATGCCGCTTCGCAGCAACCAATCGTATGGTTTCGCTGGAAATTCATACTCAGTTTAAAAGTTCCATTTCTGAATTATAAACACGGGACATAGCCATCTGGAGATAAACCATTTGGCATTTGAGAGGACCGAATTTCGAAATTTCGCACGCTGCGCCGCTGCGCGGCAACTACTTGTGCCGCTTCGATTGGATTGTAGAAACCGCTTGAATATACGGTGGCTAAAATGAAATCATTCTGATTTGCATCTGACTATACTGAATGAAACAAATGGCCATTGGGGCTTTACCAGGCATCTTGCAAAAGACCCCATAATTTGAAGTGTCCTTAAAATTCACGGGAACCAATGGCCGATCTGCTTAAGGATATTTAAGGTATCAAATACTGTTGGCTAGAGTGAAATCATCTTCATTTATCTTTAATTTTTTCATTTCAAATTGGCATCATTTAAATTATTTTAGCATGGAGCCCCTCATTTGGCAACGGAGGAACACTGTAATGAAACTTTGAAAAAGAAAACAAAAAAAATGATGTCGCGCAGCTTGAATGATCACAACCATTGAAGTCGAGACACACGAATTTTTTCGCATATTTTGATGGCCCCATCTGAAGGCCACAATTGGGAACCATGGCGTAAAACTCTCCGTGATGATAACCTAGAAAAAATGTGAAAAGAAGTGAATTGTAGCCAGATGCCCATCAACTGAATATTTGAGGTGTGAAAGAAGTGAATTGTAGCCAGAAAGCTTAACAACTTAATATTTTCGAGAATATTCCCGGAATAAAAGTTGGAAGTTGTAATTTATAGGTGTGTTGTTTAACTCCCATAAGACACGGGAGTGGGAAGGTTTTTTCCTGCTATCTGACAAAAATTTTATGTACATTGCGCCCCAACTTTGGTTGGCGCTCGGCTTAGATAGCCGAGTCATCACATGCTGATTGTGATTGGTCCTCCACAATTATTTTTGCACGACGCCCTGCATATATTATGCGGACTTAGCCAAACAGCATTACGATATCGATATGCTAATGCTTCATATCACACAATATGCAGTGCCTCTCTACTTAAACAACAAAGGAAGAAATAAATCAAACAAGTTTGATATTCATCATCCGTTTCACAATTGGCCCCACTCATTATGGGGATAAAAAATTGGTAACCAAATTGGTTAGCTTCCCAGAGAGACCAGCCAGGCTGGATACGATTGCCCATGGGAACACATTTCAACCAAGGGCGGCGATTTGTTAGCCGATTGAGGGGATGATGAGATGAATACTATCTGAGCGAAGCGCCACCACAGGTTGACGTTTGTGACAGGGACCCCCTAGATTGAAGGAAACGGCACTCCCCGTGCCATATGGACAGTGAGGCAGCATTCAGAAAATTGATAACAATCTAGGAAAGGTTCTCCAAAAAACTTGTCGCCTATAGAGATCAATACAAGGTTTTGCGTTTGGTGTGTGGCGTTTAAATTGATTGCAGGTTGAGGTTACGGTCATGAAAGAGCAATGGAAGGGCATGGCAACAACCATTACGTTCGCTGAAGCGCGCGATCTTGAAGATCCAATTGGACCAAGACATCGCACGGACCCCCTCTCTGTTCCTATCACTTAGATAGCTGAGTAGTGGTCAGGCAAATGAGTACAAAAAAAAGACGTGAAACGCGAACTGGCGCCGGAGGCGCGCGCGAAAATTTTGCGCTTTGGACATTCCATGGAGAAGTCAGGCTATCTTTGGATATAAACTTAATCTTCGCCTGAATTTTGAATCATGTCTTTGCTCGAACTTGTGGCGTTCCCTGGCCGAATGTTCGAAGGCGATTTTGAGGGGTTACCACCGCCCGTGTGTGCCTGTCCATAGGATGTGCACCCATCGTGCACGCACCCAACCTTCAGCAAGTGGTCGCACCATAATTAAAAAAAACCTCACCGAGATATTTGGTATTCTCAGGTTTCCCAGATCAATAGTTTCTCTCTCTTCTGAAAGTGACGTATTATTCTCCGCCTCTTAGTACTATTGTCGTGACTTACGAAAAGTTTCAAATGTGAGTGTTGAGCGCACGTTCGGGCAGTCTTTCTTACAACTATCAGGCTATTTCAGGCTAACCACAATAATACCCCCAGCGCCTCAATAATATTTACGTTGATCATACTAAGGCATCACTAATTCAGAGTATATATATAACCTATGAATATCGCCATCGGCTCATTCGAACATTAGCAGTCAGAGTCAGGGGCAGAGATCCCTCCCCTCCGCCCCCCCCCCCCAAAAAAAAAAAAAAAATTATATGCCGACCTCGGACTTTTGCCCCGAAAACAATTGTAGGTTTATTTTTCCCCCTTTGTAGTCAGCTAAAACTATATAGGGGGGAGGGGGGGGGGGGGGGGGGTTGAGGAAAGGAATCCCATATTATCGGCCGCCATGCTGTCAAAGTCCAAAGAATGTATTCGCAGGTGAGTTATAAGTTGAAGGAGCTTGTCGCTATGGAAGCAACTTGGAATAGGAGTGCGTCATTTTGAATGACGTGACGAAGAAGAATCGCTCAGTGCATTCAGTAACAATATCGTACTATTGTATGTTAATGCAATAGTCCGGTAAATCGTCGAGTATTGATCTTGTTGTAATATCATGAAACGGGAGCCATCATCCTTCGGGATTATTGCGACGTGATATTGCCTGTTCGAATTTAAAATCACAAGAACATCATGAGCATAAGAGTATAATCTCTGGTTAATAAATACGGCGATCTAAGCAGGTGCCAAAGGGAATATGCTGATATCTCGAGGGTTAGTTTGCACTTCCACCGGACTACGGCTCCGTCCATTATTGGGTGTTGTGAGGGGACGAAAGCCTCTTATTTGATCCAAAAACTGCGTGGTGGTCAGATTAAAGGGACCAGTCTGGAAAACCTTCGTCTCAATACGGCGAATGAGGAGATTAGGATATTCGCGAATGTCGCGGTAACGGGACGTACCGAATATCGGAAACCAGTATGGACGTGAATTGACGTAGTTATTGTAAGGTGATTGACAGGTCGATTGCGGGGTGACTCTGACTTACCGGGGGGGGGAGTACGTTATTATAAATGAGGTCAGATGTGGAGATATTGCGGGATTTATAGAGGGAGTGGAATACTAGGAGATATCGCCTTTCTATACGCTGTATCGGAGGTAGCATGGCTAAAGGATGATCAGTAAAGAGCACGTTGGTAGTGTCCCCACGAAACAGTACTCTGTTGTTCAAGCGTGTCACATGTGCGATTACGATTCGATACGATACGATACGATAAATGATCGGATGGAGAGTGGTCACATTAGTGCGATAAAAAGGTCGTACGATAATTTGTATCGGACGTCTCGGCCCTAACAAACGGAGGAAAGTGGGTGGGATTTTATTGAGACAAGACACAAAACGGTGTCGCGATCATTGTCATTAGCTTGAAAGGCTAGTGGCTTTTAAGGCCCAACAGAGGGAATACCCCTATAAGATTTGTTGGTTTAATACTCAAAATTCCTTTCTATACAGTTGCCCACTCGGAATCTCAATATTATCCATTCCCTCACGTCTCGCAATCTGTGGTAGCACATTACCCCGGCTGAGGGATATATATCGGGGCCGGACAGAATTATGTCGAATATTTTGACGCGACCACAAGCATATCAAGCACCCTCTTCTTCACAGGGGGTTAGGGTGAGTCCCGTCAAAAACGCAGGAGGTGGATCGACCCCCTCTGGGAAAACTACTCTATTCTGCCCCTCTCGAATGGACACGAACACCCCAGCCACTCATACAACTGCATATCGCCGCATTTGCATTGCAACATGATAATTAGTAGTCGCGCCGCAACATGAACTCACCATCACCCTCATGGTCACGCTACTATGTATATGGGGAGGGCGCATCATGATTCGAACTAAAAAAAGGGTTCGTAGGTCCCATGCATGGCGGCAAATACGGCCGATAAGCTCAATCAGAAAACACCCACTTTCACCCCAAAACTTACCACAATAGCCTTTTGGCGTTACATACTCTTGCAGCAAGTCGCAAGTTATCATGCATTGCGCAATGGGTAATCGCAATCCTGATTGAATTTATCGTGACATAAAAGTTAATATTTTCAACTCGACGTCGATAAATTTATCGTCCGTATTCGTATCGTATAGCCAAGGTGAACGCCCCATTACTCCTGTTAGTACGGTCCGTTCGAGATTGATGATGTTTTTCGGGCTCCCTATTATTCCTTTATTATGGGAACCCTTTTCGGTGCTGGGTCGGTGTTAGAAGCTGTGGCCTACCATCGGCGCAATGTGGAAGGCAGCCCTAGGATATAGGGTTAAGTCCGCTTATTACATAACACTACTGCGTCCCGACGGCGGAAATGAGTGTTGTATAGGAGGATGTGCGCAAGCCTAATTGGGAGGGAGGACCTGTCGTTATGTGGTTCGGTTAGCCAAAAACAGAAAAAGGAAATGTGGAAATGGTCAACTTCGGCATGTTTTGTGATAACATGGTGACATAATCAGACCAGGAGAGATGAAAACTTGTATATGCTCACGATAATGTACAAGGTTAAGTACCGTCGAATGTCTCGGACGGTAGTTGACACAGTTGACATGACTTCCTTAGCGAATTTGACTTTTTGGGGTACGGCCTTACTGACAAGGGAAAAAAAAAAAAGGGGGCCCCCCATTAAATTCTTACAAAAACCAAGATGTTTAAATTGTCTAGTTGCCCTAAGCATCCACAGAATTGATCGCGTGTGATGTAAAGGAAGAGCAAATTCAACGGCAATATTACTCGGATTTAGTATACAACACCAAAACCAAAATGGTTTTTCATTTGGTTGAATGTATTTTTGTAGATGTTTCTTTTTATATCCCCTCGACACTGGAAGTGCGGTCGGGGATATCATGGTTTTGGCGCACTCGTCGCCGCCGCCGGTCTCCGACCGCAGCCGGAAACTCTAGCCGTTTAGAGCGATATGACTCGTTAACACTAGTCCAGCTCGATCTGAAAAGGTACACATGTACGCCCCAGTGGAATCTCGGTTGAGTTTGAAAGGGGGTATCTACTGCATGTAGGCCCTCTATTGTGCAGGTGATACACGAAAAATACTGAGGTTAGTCCGATTCACACGAAACTTTCGTCCCGAATAACATGATGTTGATTTCAAGGTCACCAGGGTCAAATTTTATTCGCAATTTTCGTAGTATCGGAACAAAAACTGAGTGGATGTGTGTTATTTGTTAGTCCTAAACAACTGGCAGGTGATTTCAAGGTCACTGGGGTCAGATGGACATAAATTTTAATGGCTTCTTCTAAACGATGTCCAACAAAGGCTGTTCTGCGGGGATATACACGTCGGCGTTGATCCGCACTGCACGTGTCTGTTCCTAGAAGGGCAAATGTATTTGAAAAATGAATAATGGGTTAAATGATCTCAGGTTACAAAATAACAAATCGCCCAGTAGGCTCAGCGTGGCCTTAGCCCATGCCCAGCTTTATTGCTATAATGCTGAGACAAGAAACTCATATGTCAATGCTGGTTCAATGCTGGTAGCTTCTTCTTCAGACGTAATAAAAACCACGCGTTTCGGTAAGACCTAAAAAAACTCACGTTTCAATGCCAGTTTGAGGTCAATGAGGTAACTAGAGGTCAAAAGTCAGAGTTTGTGAGCACAATAACTTCAGAAGGCTTATATTTGGGAGGCGAGGTAACTTATATAACGGGGGGAAGAACCCTTTTGTTTTTAGTACTTAGAGTGCACTGGAGGTCAAAAGGTAATATGTTTGTGAGAACGTATAATGCCTAACACAAGAGTATGCCAATATTGACAGGTAAGGGAAACTTTAATTTTTGTGGAGAGAAAAACCAGTGTGTGCAGTACAGCGTTCAAAGTCGTTTGAGGTCACCAGTGGTAAACGTCATAATTTGCTTGTTGAGCATGATAGTCCTTCAGAACGCAACGGGTCGGAAAGGTCATATCTGGCAGATATGTTAGCAAGACAGCCAACCGCTTGTCTTGGGCCAATTGCTTCACGACATTTAGTGTACGTCTTTGAAATCAATGGCCCGACTATTTCAAGGAGTTCATCGAACTGTTGCGG
>JAODTK010000038.1:0-16086 GCA_026419785.1 Sclerodactyla briareus | reverse complement strand
AATGTCATAGTTTGCCTGAATTTGCGTCATAGGGTTGGTTAATGAACCCGATTTCTTTTGCAGCCAGTTAAGGTCCAAAGGGTCAACTGAAGGCCAAAAACTGACATAAAAAAAAATAAAAAAACTCCCGCTGATAAGGTGGGGGGTTCATTTTTAACATCACTCAATGCACTCCCAGGTCAGCAGGCAATAACACTTGAGGGCATACGGCCATCCTCGAAACGAAATGTTCGGACGGGGTGGGGGGTTAGCCATTTCGAATCCTCCAGTAGAACCCGCATCTTTTTATCTTTGACCTCAACCTCGATGACCTTTCCGGTTTTTTGTGCCGATGAGTTTTGTGGCGATTCTGATCATGGATATGGATGGAGGGGGTGGGCTAACTATAAACCTGTTTGCTGAGGTCAAATGTCAATATTTTAAAAGAATGCGCTCATATTCCATGTAATATGCGGAACTAAAAATGAAAGTGTCATATTTGCATAGCCTTGCTATCCGAATTTTTGCGAGCTGCTTGCCTACATCCGGGAAACGAACTTTCATTCATAAGACTTCGTGTCTCCAGTTATAAACACTGCTGTATACTTTTTTTCATTAATTAGCGTGCATGGATTTTTGAAGCTTTCAGATAGGGAGCTCACCACTGATTGCAGTCCTTTTGTCATAAACCGTATGTCATCAGGTCCTTTAAAGGTCCTTATTGGGCGAAAGACCGTCAATGATTCTTTATTTTCGCAACAACTTCCAATGAGAGTCTCCGAAACAGATGGCCTTTTTAGCTTGGTGCACATCATGAACAATTTTCATAGAGCCGTCACATCAACCGAGACCACAAAGGTCACTGAGGGGGCGACAAACTGGTGGTAGCTACTGCTTTGGCGATAATTGAAGAATGAAATTCCAGATACAGTTTCAGCTGATAAAGTTCGCCATTGTGACCCTCTAAATGACCCACATTCTCCCTGAACTTAATTACTCAATTGCGAAATTCGACCCTTAAATGCAAATTCTATAGAAAATCTATAGAGTCTCTATAGAAATTAATGAGCCTGTTTAAAAGTAAAATCATTTCTTATTTTTTATTCTTTATAATAGGCATGTAATTGCAGTTTTTGGAAGTTTAAATTGATGGTACCCATAGGGTGGGTTAGGTACATCCCCTGAAGGTACCCATTGGTGTGGGTACCCGTGGTTAGGCGGGTGATCCAGCAATGAGGTTTCTTGCGAAAGTGTCCGTTTTGTGTGTGTGCGGTGTGTTGTGTGTGGACGTCAGCTTTTTGATGTTTTTTTGCAAATATCTCCATTTTGGGAAATGGCTGAACGAAGCCAAATTTTTCACCAACTTTGTAGGGGTTCACAAACACATCTTTGTTCTCAGAATAAGTGGAAACTGTCCAAAATTGTGGAATTAGAGGGCAAAAACAAATTTGGGGGGATTTCTCATTTTACGAATTTTTCACTATATTTCAATCTTTCGCTGATTTAAGGGCTTAATGAACTTTGTAGCAATGTAGAAAAGGCCCAAATTACACTCTCCCATCCAATCAGCCGAAATTACAAAAATTGGATATTTCACAGGGTGAAAAATGGATTTTTTCCAAATTTGGGAATTTTTCAAATCTGTCTGTTCTCAGGTATATTCAAGAAAACAGTTACAGGGTATCAAAACAAATGGTTTTCCCAGCAGTTATGCTGTAAATTTTACTGAATTTCTATGATTATAATATTTTTTGGTGGGGAAAACATAGCGGTTTCCAGACTTATTTTGATAATTTTGTCTATTTGTAACTCGTGAAAGAGGCAGCAGGTAGAAACAACTGATTAGTTTCCAACTTTGCAGTGAGATCCTGCAACTCCTGGGGATTGCCCTCTTGTTGATCTTGTTTGTTGTTGTTGTTGTTGTTATTATCATTATGGGCATGCAAGTTGGCCAATAGGCGGCGAATCGTTTTCTAACCACCTAGCATTGATATTTTTAGGTATTAAAATGACGGTACCAGTAGCATTATGTTTTCAACGCAACTGTCCCTCGTGATAACGAGATGAAACATGGTTTGAAATAGCATTAGGATTTTGGCAAATCCTATGGATTCTTTAGAGTTGTATAAGGAAATGAATCTACAGAACCCTATATTGCATAGAAATCTATAGGAAGCTATCCTTCTATGGAAAAGTATGGGCGCAATTTATTAGAAATGACATTTTACTATAGACTTATAGACCTCTAATATTCTATAGAACTTTTTTGTGAGGGATATTTCCGACGAACATCCGTGCATCGATGCTACCAAACGTTTAACCAGCTATCACACTGTTTTACGCCTCACCCCAACCCCTTACTTAGTTAAAGAGGCATTGTCGTATGTTAGTAACTGGCTAAAATCGACGGAGATGTCTGCCGGACATCGACAAAACCGTCTCTAAGGCATATTCCGAGGAATATATATATTTATATATCATTAACAATTACCTTCAATATTCGATTGTACACTGGGACATTCTCTTCGTGACGTCGGCAAACTTCGCGTCGATTTTTAGTCTAGTGCACCAACGACAACGTCTCTTCCATTCTTCATGTAATGCCGATCATGCAACTAAAACGTGCTGCTAATATAGGTTTACAGTTGGGATATCGGAGTTGTTCAATCCATTAATCAATTGCCCATACATATATTGGTGTGCAACATTCTGGATAGAATTTCAAGTGCACTCGAGCTCTGACAAAATACTTTTAAACGTGGCAAGATGTGTATGGAAGGCCTCGACATAATTCTATTCACAAAAGTAATTAATCCACGGAGATGAGATAGGTCGAATAGGCTGTGTGCAGTGTTTTGCAGGGTGTAGATGGTATTCATTCCTATGGATTCTCGGTGTCAAACCATGAAGTCGCACTTCTGACAAAGTGTTTATTGGAGAATCAGTTTAAATCTATTCATCCTAGTAACGTGGATTTTATGTCGTTAAACCCTAGCTGGAAGTACAATAATCTTATACACAATAATAAAAACGTTGGTGCTCGTCCACTCTTGCAACCTAATACACATAAATTATTCACCACGCGAAAGTGTCTAATAATCTATCACCTCAGAAGCACGTCATAAACATGAAATCGGGGTTCACTAGTTTTTAAATTGAATCAAAGGCCTCTTGATTTCAGTTTCTTTTTACAACTTCTCTCTTTCTAACGGGCCTTAGTTAACATAAATAATTTACTCCATCACTGCCGCTCGTCAATTGTATTTGAAGTGTTCACTTCTAACCTCGAAACTAAAAACAGGGAAGTATTCTGAAACAATGTAGAAGTACTAGCAATCGTTTATTAGTTTTCTAAGAAATAGCTGTGCAAGCAAACTCTCTCAAGTAGCCGGGTGCGTGTTCGCGTAGTTGACTTTTTATCCCCATGCCTTTTTTTGAGTGAAGAATGATTTAACCGAGTGCTCCGAGCAATAATCCGCGTGGAGTACTTAACAGCCATTATCGTCTCACAAAACCCCGGGGAATTTGAGGGTGCCGTTTGCCCCCTGTGGGAAAGTTCCTACACTCGAGATGGCAGCAGGTTGCTTTGAAATGTAGGAAGTTTCAAACTCATTAATAATGAACATGCTGTTGTTGGTGACTATGCTGCCTGTATGTCGTATTGTACTAGTGGTATCAGAAGTTGCCTTTCACAATAAAGAACCATGAATACGATAGTAAATATAATATGAAATACTGCATAATGAGAATGAAAACAAAAATAATGGAAAACCTGTTCAATTGGTGTCGACATATTGTCAGAATTCTGACAACGCAAAATTCCGAAACTGAACTAAGCCCGCAGAGTTCCGACACCAACACCGACACCAACACAGGTCCATAATGTCGACACCGGTGTCGACAACAAAAACAATGATGACTGAAATGAGATGGTAACATAATAATAATAATAATAATAATACTAATAATAATCCTAATAACAATAATAACAAAATTAAAAAATCCAGCATTCAAAATGCGCCATCTATCTAGCGGAACGATCCAAGGCGGAATGTTCAAAGAAACAGGTAACAATAACACAATTACCTACGTGGAACACCCCTAAACAGGAACGTTTTTTAACTTAGCTTTGAACGTTTGTTCTGTACTGCAGTTCTCCAACCAAAAAAGGCGGGGGGGGGGGGGTTAAAAAAAAAAAAAAATTCCCAACCGCCCCCCCCCAAAATTCCAGACTGAGGGCTGCGGTAGTAAATGGTCAGTTTCCATATTGGCGAGTACCGTGGTGACACAGGGACGAGACCGCCACGTGACCTCAAGGTACGTGAGGGATGTAAGGAGCAGCAAAAGATACGTATATAATCGGAGCGCGAATTCCAAGCCTGCAACGGAGTATGACAATTTTATAATACGCGCTCGCATTCACTGGTAGTCCGATTGCAAATCTTGGAGGAAATGGATAAGGCGTTCAAAATCTTTAGTATACTAACACTCGCAGCAGGTTCTAATCATTGCTGAAGCTTATTCATCTCTCTCTCCAATCTTCCTGCAGACGTATCAAACTCAACTGTATCTCTAACAAGAGAGCAATCCCCGGAGTTACAGAATCTCATCAGCAAAAATGCGGGAGATTCACGAATGTAAATTCTACCTGCAACTATTCGCAAAGTTTGCAGTTAGACACAAATTCTACAATATATGTTCTGGAAACCCCCCCCCCCCCCCCAGAAAAAAAAAAAAATATTCAAGACAAAATTATCATGGGAAGACATCTCCCTAAATCACAAATTTGGTGGATTTCAGGGCTGATTGCATTGCAGAAGGAATTGTGCCTTTTACTTGTTACAAAATTGAATTCATTCATTAGAGGTGTGAACTATCTATGAAGTCCAATATGAAACCCATCGCAATGTAACATTGCTCTGAATTATTTGGTTGTGGTATATTTACCGAAACATCGCTAGGACCTTGGAGGTTGTCGGCCCGCTTTTTGGCACTGAAATTTCCTCTTCATGGCATTCGCACAACTGATATCTATGACGGTCACACCGTCCACATGATCAGCAAACAACTGGCCCATCGTTGTCTACATTGCAGCCAAATGTCGTGGTGTCATTCGCCGCCACTAGGCCAGCTATAGACCATCCTTTGTCCGTGCGTGACATAGACTCAGATTTATTGCAGAACTCGTGGCTGCCGCTAGGGTCGGCATTTGCGCGGACACTCACAGATTGACCTATGACGAGAGAAAAAACGTTGTGGACCCGACTATAAACAAACTGGGACAAATGCATCCCCGCTTTCGAACCCACGGATGTGTGAAAAAAAAATCCACGATAGTGATTGATTCGTGGAACAGAATAGCTAGTTGCAGTAAAAAACGGACGAGGGTTTATCAGGTTACGGAGATGTATATCGGAGACAGATGACTGGAAATGTCTGAGGAGGGGAAACACACCATAGAATACAGGGTATATTGCCGCACTGCTTCATGACCAACTCGGACAAGGCGGGGAATCAGAACAACACGGAAAGGGGGGGGGGCCAGTCGTCAAGGGGGGGGGCGCAATTTTTTTGGGCCAAATTACTAACTTATGTACATTACTGTAACTATTAAGCGGAGCGCGACCACCGGTAAAAATGAAACAATATATGCATCCCACGGCCAAATCCGGGACTAATTCGGATAAAACACACAATCAACCCAGATTAACGATGTTGGACTGTTTGCAGGTTCAAGTGGTTAAGTAGGCCCCATGAGGTAAACATGTACATAAACAGTAACCGGCCATGGAAGCACACAGTTAGATGGAGCTATGGCAAAGTGACATATACAGGAATCGCGGTTCGTATTGGCATAGTTCCTTTAGACATATAATCGTAGAGATGCGATAAATAGAATATCATCTAGGTTAAGGCTGATCCTAGCTTTTCGATATCCGATCGGCGCGTCATGCGATATACGATACAGAAGCTATCTTGAAAATAGGTGACGGACGTGTTCAGGGGCGGATCTAGAATGTAGTGTTAGAGGGGCGCAAGCCGCCGCGCAAAACTATTTAGACAAAAGGAGGGGTTCAGATAACCTTTGCAATCTAAAGCGGAGCGGCCACCCAACCGGTTGGCGCGCAGCGAACAACATGGGCGCCGAAAACCGGGGGACGGGGGGGGGGAGGCTGGGGACATGTCCCCAACAATATTCGAGAAACTGCTCCCATTGGACTTTGTGTTTACACACAATTTTTTTAATGGCCATTGTCCCCCCCCCCCCAATATCGGAGACGAATCGGCGCCAATGGCGTTACAAAAATTGTGGCTTCACAAAACCCTCCAAATGGCCGTAAACGGCACTTCCTGGTGTTGCAAGTTTACATGTACCCATGATGTTCTGGGAGGTGTCTAAGAAAATGTTGCTCTCTGGGTCTGGACGGGCTTAAGAACAAAAAAAACCAATTACAAAAAATTCCAAACAATATAATGTCTTGCCTCTATGATCGGTATTGTAATGAATGACAAGTTCATCTACATACCATCCATTCACCATGCATGGCCCAAGGTCATGTTCGCACCAGTCATTTGTCCGTTCTCTCAAATAAAATTGAATTGCGAAAGAGGTGCCTTGGGCAGTGTCGTCACCCGACTTTCCAGTTGGGGAAAAGGGGGGCACAGACATTTACGGACGGGCACCAAATTATCATCTATGGGAGCGCCGCCCACCATCAATTGGCGCGGGGCGCACTAGAAACTTGTGGGTTTACGAGCGCACCAGATGGCTGGATGACCCTTCCAGGGAGTTTTAAGATGCTGCCATGTTCAAGCTGCAAACACGTCTAAGCCGGAAAAAATTGTTTACAAACAAAAACAAAATCTTAAAAGAATCCTCTCTCTCTTTTTTAGGTGGGCGCGACCCGGATACGCGCTGTGTTGTGTTAGTGTAGTGACATTTTTTAATACTACTATACCTACTACATAGTGCCTAGGATTGTCGGACACAGGCAGAGGGGGGGGGGGGGGTTGGGGGGAGGGGGGGAAGAATACATCCCCAAACTTATGTGGTCGTCAAATAAGCAGGCTTCCTCGTACCTCAACCATGCTCACTTCCCTCAATGCTCTTGGGCATATTATTCCGCGGTTAGTCAATGAGCCACCATTTCACTGGATTATTTAGATTTTCCAATATTGCCTCTCCGGTCCTCACTTCCCTCTCCTGCATTAGAGTTTTTTAGCCTTCGATTTCCCGAGTTGCCCTTCGTTCTTTTGTCAGGGGGCGACTTGCCAACCCCCCCCCCCCCCCCAGTGTTGTAGTTGGTAATTTAACGGTAAATTGACATGTAAATTACCGGTAATTTACCGCCTATCATAATTTACCCTGGTAAAATAGGGTGAAATATGGTAAAATAAAAAAAATATGGCAAAACAGCAGTTTTTCACTCAACACTGTTGCAGTCAGTTATAAAGGTAAATGAGTTTTCAGTATAGAACACTAATAAAATCTTCTTCTCAGGGAACCCATCTCCCTCTCTCTTTTAGGGCCTAGATATGCCCTATATGACACTTTGACCATCGCCACTTTGCACAGGTTTTCCATACTGACTGGGGTATACAGTTTGTCCAAACCTCAAACCAAAATTCTTTGTGGGCATAAAAACCAATATTCTACAAAGCTTCTGCACCACTGAGGCTATTATAGCAGGAACACAGGTAAAGGTTGGTTCATTGGTTCAACCACCCCTGCCCCCACCCCCCCACACCCCCCAACCCCTCCCCCTCCCCATCAACCACTCCCTATACAAGGAGTCGGGGAAAAAGAAAACAAATGTGTGGGAGTCAAATTACAATTATCAATGAATTACTGTGCGAAAAATCATAAATGCCCCAGAGGGAAGTAGAAACTGATGATGAAGATGATGAACAGGGCGGATAACTGATTGCCATGGCGCACAGATGGCCCACCATACCACATGCATCAGCATCACAGTACTTTGAACATGGCTTGGTACTTCCACTCTCATTATAGCCCCGAAACACTGTAAATGTTTGGGGGATATTAGGTTTTGGGGGTGTAGCCGCCGCTCCCGTCCCAGGCTCCGGAAACTTTAGGCAGTCAGCGCAATAATTCATTAACGCTCCATCCGATGGTCTGAAACTTGGTACACAATGTTCATCCTAGCAAAGCTCGGATGAGATCGAAGTGGGCGTCACTGCATGTTGCTGCCCTCTATTTCGCAGCAGAGTTGGTCCGATTTACATGAAACTTGGGGGCTTGGGTGGGGAAAAAAATTGTTTTCTCGAAAAACAGGACGGTGATTTCAAGGTCACGGAGGTCAAAATTTGCGTTTTATTCGCGTATTTTCTAACTTTTTAAGATTCGAACGAAACTTGGAAGAATGTGAACTACAGTTGGTCGTGAAAACAAAACAGGTGGGGGGCATTTAAAAAGTCACCAGAGGTCAAAATGGACATGAACTCAATGTGATTTCTTCGAACGAGGTCAAAACAAAGGCCATTTGGCGGGGATATACAGTCAGCGGTTTAACTGCCTGCACATGTCTAGCTTTCACATTAGTTACATAACTTCACTTTCACACATTAGTATTCACTTCGTAGGCTGAGCGTATTTTGTTTTTTTGCGTAGTGCAAAGAGCCAAACAACCGTTGGCATGGAAAATAAGGAAGTGGACAGTGGTCCGATATCATGAGTGTACAAAAAATGCAATAGGTAGTGGCCTCCGTACACAGTATGCAAAACACTTATAGATGGTCGTTCTCAAAATGCACAATGATTGCAGCTCACTATTACTATAATTACTGTCTGGTAAATAGCGCCCACCATTGCCGTATCACTCTGGGTTATATCTTCTTTAAAGAGTCAATAATGGAATAGTGTTGCTGATAAACAATAGATAGGCAGACTAAGAACATTTGAGTTTCTTTTTAACATAGTACAAAAAGCAGAACACTCTTGTAGGATAATAAAGAAGTGGAAAGGGGTCCCCTCATGTGGTGTCCACAATTATCATGCACTCTCTGGTATATCTGTAAAGAATTAAGAATAAATTGTGAGCATATGGAAATGCAACATGGTTTCCCTTCATTTCTCACACTTCCAATTACATTTTTAGAGCATGGTCCATCTAAAAAGGTTGGCACTGGTCGAAATCATGTGTGTACAACAATTTGCCATATCACTCTGGGATATATCTTCTTTAAAGAGTAACAATAAATAGCATTATCATTATGAAAACAACCTTCATGCCTTCTTTCGCAGACTCCCATTTACTTTTTCAAAGCTATATGCCTCTGAGAAAGGTTTTGCACTGCATAATAATTCATTGTGGACTGAGTATTAACACGCTGGTTATAACTTATCACAAAATTCTGGCGATTGTATTAGCTATTTTTATTTTACCTATTTATACCATTATGTTACCCGTCTTTACCGGTAATTTACCGTATTTTACCGGTATTTCCGCTATTATATTTACCCGGTAATTACCACGCTCCCCCCCCCCCCCCCCCCCCCCCCACTGGATATGCTACTGTGTCTCATTAACTAAAAGAGACTCGGGTAGTGAAATCTTAGTCACACAAGTTTAAGTGACCTTCACACATAGTATACGGGTATCGGACTGGAACTATTCGATTAAGGGCTCAATCTGGAATATACCATGAAGATTAGTAGTCTTCAAATTATACACTCCACCTACGCTTGCTCTTAACATTTACGATGTTTACAATAATAATGAGACTTTGATAGAGCGCCTAATGCGAACAGCTCAGCAGTCGTAGGCGCTTAATACAGAGCAAAAAGAACAAGAGCGAAAAAAAGCAAGAATTATTTTCTGTCCTTTGTACTTTCAGTAACACCAATTGTAATCCGTTTCTGTCGTACTTACGACTCCCCGATCCAGTGTGTTGTTCTTGTCTCTTCCAGTGGCTTGTAATATAAATTACTAGTACCTTATATGTGATTGACCACTGTTTCCCTGTTAATTGTAGGCATCTCGAGACAATGTTCATCTCGGTACCCTGCACCCAAAGGGGCCGGGGGTCTACCTGTACCTTTCGAGTTTTTATTGGAACACTCCTCGTAGTTTTGTTTTTTTTTTTTTTAACGAGAAAAAGTACCCACCGGGAAAATAATTTTGAGCTCAAATACTCAGTGAAATGAAAGTTTCGTTATTTGTAACAGATTTCAGCTGCTTGAGAAGATAAATTTGGTTAAGATTGGGGTTCAGGTGCCTCGTTTTGTTTTAACAATATTTTCATATTTGTACATATTCATGTGTATTTGTCCTGGATAGGTGTTGAAGTGTTAAGAGTTCAGTGACTTGTGGGCTATCTTCTCATCTGGTGGCGTGATGATCATCCAGACTTTTTGGTTTTTTTTTTTGGAAGTCGATATCCAGTTGAGTTTTTGGATAATGAACGGCAATTATGGAAAGCATGCAAGCGGCAAAATAAGTTGAAAGTGGAGGCCATAGGAGGCTATTGGACAGCGTGTAAGTCGTTGGCCCCAAGGAGTTTTCCCTCCCATAAAGTATTCCATTTTTGTTGCATTGGGCGACAATCCTGGTCGCCCGCTCTAATAATTTTTTTTCCCCCTGGTAGGGTTTTTTTTTTTTCTTCCTTTTCTTAGTAAAGGCGAACAAGTTCCCAGAACAAACAGGACGAGAATAGCCCTGTTCCCGAGCTTTGACTGCCAGATTGTAGGACACACGACTAACCTATCTGTCCCTCACTCCAGCTACTGCTGGCCACTGGCCACTCGACCAGCTCACCCACGGGAATAGAGTGGGAAGGTGGTAGGGCTCCTATTCATTGGGATTATTGAGATTGTTTTTGAGGCCCAGGTTACGAATGTGACTAGTGTTTTTCTCTTCTGCCTAACATCCTATCAAAAAGTGGATCAGTTATTAGCTCTTGAACTTGAGAATTGGGGGTATAACTAGGAGCTTTATTATCGTTTTGAGAGCTTCTTTGAGTTGTGGAGCCAGTGGGAATATAGGCTATTCCAGTTTCATCCATATTCTGTCGTGGGATTGGTCGAGGTAAGTTTGTAAATACGTACTCCTTTTAATAGCATGTTATTGTTTCTTCTCTACAAAGGTTCCTTAATTTTGAAGGGACTGGCGATTTCTGTGTTGGTTTTGTTTTGATGTGAACTTGAGATTTGGGGGGTTATAACTATGAGGAGCTTTTAATAATCGGTTTGAGAGTCTTCTATGTGTAATGCGTTTCCCTTTTCTAAATTGGTGGAAGCCCATTTGGATATATGCCTATAACGATATCACCCTATTTCTAGATTTGACGCTGTACGTTTTGTGAATACTTACTCCTGTTTTCAATAGCAATGTATTGTTTCTCAGCGGTTCCTATTTATTAAAGAGACTAACGTTCATTTGTGGTCAGGCGCGTACAAGCTACAAAAATGGGCGGCCAAATGTGACAGAGTCTATCTAAGCGTGCGCCCCCATATTGGCGCGACACAGAAACTTTTTATTCAGATCCCCCTGAGACCAGTGGCGTAGATTGAAATCTGACATGGTGGTGACTGGTGCAGATAACTATCCAGGCGGGCCCGCCAATATTTGGCTGGCGCGGAGGCGTCGCAGCGATTTTTGGAGTCAGGAACCCCTTCGGATTGCCGGAAAAAGCACTTACCAGGTGTTCTGAGCTGCATTTACGCAGTCGTGAAAATATGTATCGCATGCGCAATTGTTCCATTTAATTATAAAAAATCAATCTATAGAAATGTTAAAACAATATCCGAATGAGTAAGATGATTACAAGGATCATTACTATGCATCCTCTTAAATTCATTCCATCTGTCCATACTAGCCCTTCAGATCGCAAGTTACATTTGTCCAGCAAGCTCATCTCCATGAATTGGCCTACCTGTCCAAAACTTGTCCGTAAATTGAAATCATAGTACAGCAAACTACAAAACCGCACTTGATTTTGCTACAACTGTTAAACGGTGACATCGTCGTCAATATCTGGGGCGGCGATCCATGTTGAATATTGGAAGAGGGGACATACTTGATTAGTACTACCATCCGTCGGAGCGCCACCATTCGTTTGGCGCGTAGGCATTCAAAATAAAAAAAAATCCTTTTATACAGACCCCCCCCCCCCCCCCCCCCAGATTGTCCGGAAATAGCACTTCCCAGCCTTACGGCAATGAGCAACTCACGACGATTGATCAATAAATTTCCGAAACGACAATGTTCATTCCCCTCACAATTCTTCCTGCGTGACCTTCATTCCTACCCTACTACTATTTTGGTATTTCGTCGCTGCCCATAGACCCTTCCAATTGGGTTAGAGTTTTCCCGCATCTTGGAAATTGTTCGACCATCACATGGAAATGTGTCATTTTTAGGTTTTGATTTCTAGAAAAAAATCGAACGCTGGTCAGTATTAAAACTTTTGAAAAGATTTTTTTCCGTCAATTTTTTTTTCAAATCTGACATTACCCAAACTTTTTGTCCCGCCTTCGCGCCTATATATAGTGCCAACGTCAATCACGGTAAACTCCATACGAATGTACAACGACCCTCTACTCTGTTTTTCGTTCACACCAAGTTGCACAAGCTTTCATCAAGTAGAAGCCGTGAGGCTGTTTAAACAATAAGATTGGAAATAGACTGAACTCTATCCATTGGTTTTTTGTGCGGTGCAGGAAATGCCCAGTTGTAATCAAGAGCATTGGTCTGGGGAAATCTGAATCTTGTGGCCTTTTTATATGTTTCACCGCCACTTGTAGATGACACGTAGGAAAAAAAAAAAAAACCCTATTTGCTATTGCAAAATCTGGACGAAGTTATTGCATGGGCTGGTACTGTATTATATATGTAGGCCTAACGGGAAAAAAATAGAAACATGAAAGCGCGCGCATGCGAAATTTTTGTTTTTTGCATTTTGACTTCCTCAACATACAATATCATGTGGGGTATGTGGGGGGGGGGGGGTGATCACATAGTCCATCCCTCCAAATAAATGGGGGCTGTGTCCCCCCATCCCTCCCCCCTCGATTTACGGCCTATGCCTGAAGTGACTGGAAATCCCATGCCGGACATCGAAGCATGGACCCTCCACCCTGTCATTCCTAGATTTATGCCTAATAAATTTCAAAGACAGTCTGTATGGAACTTGCCTCTACGGAGGGTCAATGGGTCATTGGTCAACGTTTGGTTGTTGGGGTGGAGACAGCTTCCCGAACCTCAATATTGAGTAAAGTAGTAACAAAGCGCGTGGTCCCCCATACTTGACTGTTTGATGGCGCGAGAGAGTGTTTACAAAAATTTTATTTAGTCTTTCAGATACCTTTGCCGTAGCCCCGTATTTTGAGGGTTACTGCTTTTTGATCGCTGTCCTGGGGAGGGGCAAGGGAAGTGGTTCCCCTCCCACTTTGACTTAATAACTTCAGAGAAAATGCCCAATTACCACGGGTCATAACTTTTTTGATCGCCGTCTTGTGGTGTCCCCCTCCCTTTTGGGAATGTTTGAATAATTCAGCGTCGATACATGCTATTTTGGTGCTATTATTTGTTATCTGTTCCTCACATTTGTGTTTGAAAAGTAAATATTTCCTCCAGGGGAAATGGAAAACAAATACCACGGATATGTCTTTGGACCGCCGTCTTGGGGGAGGGGTCTAGAGGACTAGTGCACTTAAATCCTTCCCTTTGATATTTTGGAACAAATTTAGTCCCCTTACATAATGCGATTTGGTGCAACTTTTTTTGTTTGAGAAGTAAAAAACGTGTAATGAGAATTTACTTTCCTGGGGAGGGCGAAGTTTACACTAGAGAATTTCGCGAGAGGGGAAATCGAGGGCGAATTTTCACTCTGGCGTACGCAACGGTGGAATCATTAATATATTTGCGTAATGGAAAGCGTTCTTGCATCACCGTACAAGGGTTTTCCTGTATTGCGGATGGGCCCCCCCCAGACATTCCGGAGAGTCTCCGTTTGGGGAGAATTCTACAATTCTCCTGTTCGGGAGTATCGCTATGTTTATACAATTATGAATATTCATTGTCTGAAGACCGTTAGATACAAAACAGTCGTTCCCCAGTTGATGAAACCCTGCGCTATTTGAGTAGTTTCTTATTACATTAGGAATCGATAATTAAAAAAAAAAAAAAAAAAAAAAAAAAACAGTAAAGGGTTGTGTCCATAGCAAACACGATGCTCCTCATCAATGTCACTCTTTTTATCGCAAACGCACCGTTCAAACCACAACAAATTGCGGTCCGGACGACTGTGACAATCTATCCCAGAAGCTAGTCACCGGAAGTAGTCTAATTCTTATTCAAATATTCGAAATCTACATTGACAACTATTAATCCAAACAGAGCTTTCTTGTAAGGCTGGACAACATGTATCCTGAATACAATGAAAATTGAACACTCGACTGGAATAATTTTCAAGAGGGGTGGAATAAATTTCCTAATATTTTTCATATGGGAGAACGCTGGCATTGTTGTGGTAAAATACATAATGGTAGACTCATGATTCTTCAGATTCTCCTAAACAGGAGACCATTTTATTCTCCCCAATGTAGGAGAATCTCCCGGACTGCCAGAGGTAAACATTGAAAAATCGTGTTTTTACGAGATATTTCACCGTTTCCATTAGCTCACTTCTGAATTCGGCAGGCTACATATCAGAATATAGATAAGGTCGGGAGGGCGATAGCCGCTCATATTGGCCTTTGAAAAAGAAAATCCGCCCTACTAGGTTGCAAACTGAGAAATGCAAGAAACGTTACTAGGTAGGCTGCTTTGCTTGAAGCCGAGCACACCGGACATATAACCCACCAGTTAGTCACGATCAAATCGATGGGGGACATTCCATCAAGATTATCGGTACAACACAGACTATTCATTAGAGTTTTGAGACAAGAAAAAAAATCTGATTTTTTTTCTTTCATACTCCCTTATGTCCTTGCTTACACTAATGTTCGAAATAATTGATGTCCAGTTCTAACATCTTCCGAAGTTCATTTGCAACTTCGACGAGTTTATATCGGTCGTTTTTCGCTCTGAACTGAATTGTCTTGTGTCAAGCTATATTGCTTTCGACACACTGAATAAATTATAGGTTCATTTGGTTACCAACCAAGAACCTCCGATAAGAAAAAAAACAATTTCATTTTTTCATATTCCTACCTAACAAATGAATCTTGCTTGCATTTTTTCTTTCCCATGTCTAAACATCTGAATGTCCCAAACACATTCAGTCGATGTGCGCGCCCTACCCTTACCCATCCATTTCAAACTTCGACCTGAAGCTGCTGCTTTCACTGGTTTGCGTTCGTTGCCGGCATACACCCTATAAATTTTTAACCAAAGTGTAATAGCGTTGACATCAAGGATCGTTCCGCAAGTGCGCGCTATTCAGATATGACTGATATCTTCGGAGTGAGTTTGTTTTGGCTTCCATCTGTCTGATTGGTGTCCCTCGTGTCTCAGATGCAACCTAAGGTCTGATTTTGAGTCGAAATCCGATCCGTAGAAATCTGCAATCTCCTTGAGTAGGGTTTTCGCACTCTTGTCCATTTTACTGCATGATCAGAGAGATTCCTTGAGCTTCCGGTATTCTGGTATCCCGGTTGTGGGTTGAAACGCTCATAGATTGGCAATTGATGATGCTTCCGTTCAAAACGACCTCTATATATATTGGCCGGTTGATCTTCACACATGTTGGTGGGTCGATAGGCCGGTTGTCGTTCCTCCTTCGTCCACGCGTCTTGAATGTTTCCTTGCCTGGGCGTTACTACTGGTCCCCCAACCCTAGTCTTAAAGCTCTGCAGTGGACGCTGATCCAAAACTCAGGAAGACGTTTTTGTTCGAATTCCTTTCAAACAGGTCAAAGTCATCTCCGCCAATCCGTTGTTCTTCCGAGGCGGAACATGTTTGATGCCTGCAATGTCACTGTGTGCTAGAATCGCCTGACCAAGTCTAACACCAGGAACAGTCTTAAAGTCTCATGACTCTGAGCCAAAAGCGTCACTGCAGACGCTTTAAAAGTCGAAGGATTACTGTGTGAATGCTCCACTTCTGTATCCGATTTCGTTGCGGCATCAACTTCCCGTCAGGA
>JAODTK010000037.1:0-15620 GCA_026419785.1 Sclerodactyla briareus | reverse complement strand
GTTTTTCGACTGTTTTTGCAGCCCGGAACTTTACTAACTGATCCTCCGAGGGGGCAGTTATTGAGGAACCCATGCTTGCAGCGACTACCACAGCCAAAAAAATTCTACCTGATCCCAGACGAAATAATAACGTGACCTGATCTTGATCCAATGCCTGATAGAACCCCGTTGTTCGGAATCAACAACGGGGCGAAGGTGGTGCTTGGAACTGTTCCATTGATTCAATGATGCCCGAGGTGCATTTTTTCGTCACATCTGGTCCATCGTCTAGAATTGTAAGATGGCATCACTCTCACCTGAACCCAGGGCGCAGGGCGGTACCGGTGCGATTGAGGTGGGGGTTTTGTAACGTGCCGGCGTAATGATGAGAATGAATCTTGCATGCAGGATAATCACGGTTTAATAATTCTCTCATGTTAACAGTCTATAGAACAGTATTTTGACTCTTGTCGAGGGGGTGGGGGGGCGGGGGGAGCCGTCCGAATGTCGAGGAGTGCTCATCTTCCCCGTTTTCGATCACTCCAGTTGGGAAGCGGTGTATGGAGGCCACCCCCCCCCCCCCCCCGGTGACCATATTCTGATATCAGATTTATACGCTCCCCATGGAAGATGGTTAAATTCATCTTTGCATGAATACTTGTATAGTTTGCTCGAGATCAGAGTAATGTATGCATACATACATACATACATACATACATACATACATCCAACATACATACATACATACATAATACTACATACATACTACTACATACATACATACATACTACAACTACATACATCATACATTTGTGGACAGTCTGTCATACAATAGCTATGTAGATTTACTGTCGGATTCACGGAGCCATTGCTCATCATAAAAATGGCAGAATATATACATCACTACTGATGTTGACGAACCTAAAAAAACAGCTATCGTCGAATCGTTTGCTCGACCTAGCGATAGTAATTGGTGTGTATTAACTTATATAAACACCAAGTAGGTAGTTGTCGTAGGTGGAGTCTCGTCTATCCGACAGGCTCATTACACCTCCGGCACGTATCACGATCTTGTGCAAGGGTTATTGCTTCCTCAAACTGTTGTGTCCATGAATTGCGGTTTGATTTTTCCGAGCAAGGTAGTCCACGGGTCTCCCATATGGCCATAGCAGTATGTCTCAATGCTTTCTTAAGCGCCTTCGCTTGTGCTTCCTTCTTGGAGTCTGGAACTGACCGAAAAATTTCATCTCCTATGTTTACTATGATCAAGGGATTTGATTGGTCAAAATGGTTCATCGTGTGGTATGCATTGTTATTGCTCATCTGAGGTTGAGAACATTGCGGAGTGCCTCTAAAAAAATGTCAATTTTGTTATCAAGATCCTTCGTTGTATCATACCCACATGTATTTCCTTAGCCTTTGTACTCTCAGGTATAGTAACCATATTATTGTATATGTATTTGTAAGCTTTCGCTACTCCAGCCGCGCCATTCTTTCAAAATGGTCGCCAACACCAACAGTTTTAGTGCGTTCCATATGATAATCCACTCGGAGTTGTAAACTAATGTCTGATACCGTATTTTGTCAACTTCTTACCAGTGAAAATATCGCAACATGCCTTACAAAACGGTCCGCCCCACTCGATGTGGTCTGGTTGTCATCTATTTCTTCATACAGGAGTGAATACGCCACTGCAATGAGCTATCGGTGTTGGAGTTTGACCCCCACTTACGCGCTCATATGATCGGCAGCCGGAATGCACTATCCGAATTCCTCTGCCGCTTCCATCGCCCGATCACCTCCGACAAAGCGACCAGGCCAGTCTTGGTCTATCCCCTATTCCCAGAGGGTACTCTGGAGCTGTGCTCACTGAGAGCTACGAGGCTGTGTCACAGCGGCGGCCCTATCCAACCGCCGTGTTCCGTGACGACATCCAACGGACCGAACAAATCCTCCTCCCCATTTCCATCTCACTGAGCACTATGACATTGAATACCCGATTCGCCAGCGGCATCCAACATCAGAGAATGTTTTTGGAGCGGCAGTTCCCTGCCATAATAAAAGGAGCTAGTCATGGACGGAAGGTATTCTTCTCGTGACCGTAACTTCCCACCCGGACAATTCCCACCCGGAACATTCCCTAACTGGCATGGGTTTTGTGTGGTCAGAATTGGGTTAGGGACTAAAGTTAGGTCCGTTTGGGTTGAATTGTCCGGTGGGAGTTGTCCGGGAACCATTCTTCTTCGTTTCAGCCCATGTTGGCGTCGATGTCCTCGCTGAAATGAAGTAGTAACTGGAACCCAGTGGGCGGCACTCGGGCATAGTTCCTCGATCTGCCCGGTACGCGATAGCCTGACGCCACCATTCTGTGTGCTCATGACTTCATATACCAGACCGGGGCCGTCTACTAACCAAATCACTGCCGATGTATGGAGGACATCCGTGACTACGTGACTGCGCGATAACCGACGAAACCCTTTCCTACCCCCTCCTCCCACGCATATATACATTCATTCACAGGTCCGAGATACGCGCTGACTGCCTACGCACATCTGCGAATTTTCTCACTGACGTCACTAGGTGAACCAACAGAAGTCCTGTACTATCGATATGGCCTCCTGTCAAAGAATGAACACTCTTCCAGCATAAATGAATGATTTTTTATTTCCGGCTGCGCAAGTCCCTAGATTAGCCCCTTTCCTCAGGGTGTGAGACTTGTATAGTGATCTGCTGATACAGAAAGACCGGTATGAAAAAAAAAAAAAAAAAAAAACTCGTGAGACGTAACATCAACTCTCCTGCCAAACTAAGGATCAGAACTTGGCATGGCCCTCATTATAGGTTACACACCAGTTCCGCTACGAGACGCAGGTAATGTTGAAGAGACTTGAAGGCCGGGGTTGAAAACGAAAGAACAAAACGTTCGGCTTAGATTTCCCTAGATGCGGATGTCCCATGCGGCAACCTGGAACGTACTAATGACCTGTAGTTGTTGCAGAGATTGACACAGGGTTCAGTTACGCAAAAAAATCATCAAAATAAAATGGAACGAACCCCAAGTAGGCAAAATTACCACGTGCACGGATGTGGTAATAATACCGCGTCACGGCAAATGATTTTATGTCCTTATTCTGAGTTTAATATTTATGGCCCTTTAACATTACCGTACTATACCCGTTCAAATGCCTTCCAAAATATCACACTCCTTCGCAAAATTATTATTTTTCACATTCATACCGACCCCACATTAGTCTTGCGTTAAACGATTATCAATTTACCCTTCCCGAACCTACATGTCCTATCTGACTAACCAAACGAGCGCAAGTCGAAAACGTCTTGGTAGCTACGGACGGCATCTTCCTCTGGCAAATACACTGCATGTTCTTCAATTCCCCCATTCCACATTCATTGTCATGTTCACATTTAGTTGACCATTTACGACATCACCTTGGAATGACGTTGAACATGTTTACCACATTGGTCTAACATTTTTCGTCTATGTGCCCAGCACAACTTTATATGTACTCCCACCCAGTCAAAACTCATTCCTCATTCCTTATGCCTGTATATTTGCTATAATGTACCCAGCACAACTCTATATGTAACCAGCACAACTCATTCCTAGCATGTAGGCGGCCGTGAACAGGGAAAACACTCGGACAGCCTGTGAGTCCCCCTTGCCTCAATTCTTCCACCATGGATGTAGTTCCAGCCAGCACCTGCATTGACAAGGTGCTGACAGATCTTCCAACGACCTGCTGAAGTCCCCCCCCCCCCATGGCCTATATCATCCACCCCCTAGTGTTGACAGAAAATAAAACAGTCTCCTTTTAGCGGCTGCTTGCTCTGCCGATAGGGAGTAATGTAAACAAACCTCTCAATCAGGAGGGCTCAATGGGAAAGGATTGGGATGACTAATTGGGTTAATTAATTGGAGTTAATTAAAATCTAATCGCACTATGCAGACAAAAATGGAACTCACCTAGCAGTGCATGCTTCACACCCACCAAGTTTAAGCTTGATCTCATGTACGGTTCAGAAGGGGATGAGTGAACGTGACGAACAGAACGGACAAATGAAACGAAACTACGAACGAACGAACGAACGAACGGACGGACGGAGAGAATGAGACTTGGAGATGGCTCAACCCGCAGCAAAAAAAATAGCGAAATAACACCGACTGCTGATGGTGGCGGCCACTGCGAAATTCGTGGGTGTAGGCTATGAAGCCAGAAGGGGAAATCGGTTCCCTTATTTATACGTTCTCCGGGTTTATGCTTCCACCTGAGGGGGGGGGGGGGGGATGGAATTTATACAGGGTTCTAATTTATAGTGGATAAAAACTGAATGAGTCAGCCCAAACGGAAGTTTCATAAAGAAATAGGAGTTAGGTATAGTCATTTGAAGTTTTTTGTTATTGCGCAAGACGAAATGCATCCATCATGCAATAATAATTGATGTCATACTTGCACCACCTTGCAAACATTCTCGTTTTCTATTGAAAAAAAAAAGTACAAACATTACTTTCACTTCGAAAAACATTTAATCTATGGGAGAGGATTGCTGTAGTGGTTGGCATGGTAGGTGTGATGGTACTTTGGTGAGGAGAGAGAAAAAAAACGACAGCAGAACTTCGCTAAGTGTGACTATCACAATGAAACATGTAAAAAAATTAAACAGAATTGCATATGTTGTCATGTGTGACGTCATGGTTATTGCGCAATTGGGGGGTTCTTCCCCATTTTCTATGCTTACTGGACCAAATTTGTATGCCAATAACTCCACATAGGAACATTGTATGAAATGGGGTTTGAACATTAGATACATTTCCCCTTCTCCACCAAATACCCTTGTTTATCCAGCATGCGGTGGTCCTTAAACACAAAACTGCCATCACATCCGCATCTATGGAATCACACTAGCCCTAGTCCGGCAACTGCAAGACCCACACGGATTACAGCCGCCTACCAGTCCACAGACCATCTGAGAGAATGTAGTCCGTTAGTCGTCTCGTCCTGTGTTCCACGATAACCAGTTCTAGATTAGAGCTGTAGAAGGAGGTTGAGAATACCATGAAAATTCGTTAGGAAGGTGTACTTTTCATAGTGGGCAATATTCTGGATTTCTTCCCGAAAGGGTGCGGTCTAAACGTTGAGGAGGGGGGGGGGGGGGGGTTCAATTCAGGAAATCAACTGTTTAGATTCTTTACTACGCGGAAAATTTTGAGATACATGAACGGAAAACAAAAGTGATTACAATACAAATATTAAAAGATGGAACCGAATAATATATGGATTCCAGTGTTATAAAGAAGTGGAAGGACCAAAATGATTGTTTCTTTGTTGATTGTTATCTGGCCTGCTATATCATATGCACACGAAAATAGTTTCTGCTTGAAAGATGTATTTTTAGCAATTAGAGTGAGTAATCGGAACCCACCGCGATTGATTTATGGGAGATTCTGGAATTAATGCAAGAAAACATCTCCAGGTCAAAACATCCCATTATGCGTCTCGATTTGGAAACTGATCATTCGACTGAAGACAATGGATCTTCAAGTGTATTACACTGTAACATTTACTGTCGAAGTGAAGCAGGGTACATCGCCGTGTATGTGATTGAGCGCCAGAGTAAGTTATACACGACGTAAAATACAGTAAAAATAACAGTTGAAATTACTGTAAATTGTGGCAGATGTTTAGCTTAGGATTTAAATGATTTTATGTTAAATATACAGTGACTACAGTGTACTGTAGATATCCGCAGTAATCCCTGGAAACACAACTTACAGTGTAAATCACGGCAAACTCTCAGCCCAATTCTACAGTGATGTTTACAGTGTGACTATGACTCGACACTTCTCTTTGTACTTTAGAGAGCCAGGCCAAGCCCCCTATCCGAAAATTTACTCGCATGCGATTATTTGACAGTTATGCAAAGATAGGAACCCCCCAAATTTGGGGTATGGGTTTTTTTAAATGTCATGAATACACCACGTTGTTGAAGGAAAGTCAACGGCCAATGGTCATATAATATGACAGATTTTATTTACCGTACTTCGTTCGTTAATTTATAACAGCCGAATAACCCAAGACGAAGTTCAGCAGATGCGAGTGTACCGATAAGGCAGGCACAATCAGCGATTGCAAAATTGTGGAACAGTACATTAAATCTTGTACCAAACAAACTATAGAGTGGATCGAATGAAGAACACCTACAAAATCGTTCTCGAAATATTGAAGAATATTCTCGTTCATTCCTGAGTGAATACCTTCTGTCTTCTGTTATCATAACGCAAAAAAACAACATTACTGTTAGGGTTACGGGCTGCCCGTGATGGGTCACATATTCCTCGAATTTCTCAAGAGTAAATTGAAACTCAATATAAGGCAAACAGCTAGAACCAGAAGTTTGGGCTGTGGGGTTTCGTTATGTCCGCTCCACCGTGCTAGTTTAAAGCGAATACGGTTTGACACGACAGTATTGACCTTCGAAGGGAATATGTTAAATGACTATTGAGAGTAAATGTGCCGCTGTTATCAGATTTAGTATATGCCGGTACGGTACTAATGGTTGATGCCTATATAGACTTTAAATATCATTCAACTGGAATACAAATATCCAAACGACACTGTTTGCATTGTAGATAAAGAAAATGCTGTCTCATCATGGTTACTGACACAGAGGTATCTAGTGTATATAGTCGTAAGAACAACAGTCTTTTCACGTTTTAGGCAGGGTCATAATGTCATTCTGACACTATTGACAAAAACACTAGATATATTTTGAAGGCGCATACAGTGGGATATAGAGCCGTCATGATCACGGGCGTATCGTCTTTAGGCGAACAAGGTAGGTTAGAAGTAAGGAACCACCCCATCGATATTTTCACAGACATGACACGTGGGCAAATACGTGAACAACTGCCCACATCTTTCCTGAAATGAAACTCGGCCCATGTTGGCTCTTGGATATGTATATAATCGAAATGTCAAGCTTTTTGACACTGACTACACGTATCACTATGCGAGAGAGAACCCATGTATAAAACAAAATTAGATATATGCGAAGGGCGGGTAAACGCCGACGTGTATATCCTGCGGAGTTGCGGAAACGGTCTTTTGGACCTGGCAGAGGATACACCTCAAGTTATGTCAGTCGATCACCAGTGGACGTAGACATGCCCTACCTGTTGTTTCAGGGACCAACTGTAGTCCACATTCTCCAAGTTTCGTTCAAATACAAAAAAGTTAGAAAAAATCGCATGAACTATGCAACTTGACTCCTGTGACCTTGAAATGTTGTTCGGGACTAGCACAGTCCACACCCACTGAGTTTTGTCAAAATCCGACGGAGTCAAAATAATCGCAAAAAACCCCAAAAAACAAAGTTTGACCTCTGGTGACCTGGGAAACAACGTTTTTCGGGACCAACTTTTGGCCCCACCACCAAGTTTCGGTTGGCGTAAGTCAGGACTCACACTTATTTTCGTATTGTAAAAAATGCAAAAATTATAGGGCACCTGACATGCAGTGATGCCCATTTCGAATTCATCCGAGTGGCGGGAAATGTTGTACCACGTTCGGCAAGGAAGTGTTGCAGAGTGTGGGTGGGCAAACGGCTCGATTTCCGGCGGCCGGAGGGTGGTGGTGGCGGCGGCGATGAGGCGGACGGCTACACCCTGGGTGTGGTGAGCACGACCCCAGGGGCACATTTAAGGTTTATCCTTTAGATGTTCATTTTTGTAGTCATGCAGTTTAGCCGGGGTTGAGGGGGTAGCCCCACAGCTTGATAGCTCGCTCGAAATACAGTAAGTTAGGATAAGATCACAATTTAGTGTACCGTACATTCTATAATAATATGACTTTCAGGGAGTAGTGGGAGGGGGGTCGTTGCCATTTTTAGCGCACATGCGTGGTGGTGGGGGGGGAAATGGCTAGGAAGGGTGGGGGGGGGGGGGGGTTGAATTATTGGTCCCACTTATTCATCCATATATAAGCTCATATAGGAGGAAAGAGATGGTTCGTTTCCATATTCAACTGTGTCGTAGCGAAAATTTGATCACGTTGCCTCTTCGGTAAACCTCCAGTAATTGCATATCACGATACCATACTGAGAGGAAACATTGCGACTTGCTCCGTGAAGACATTCCAGAAATTAGTCTTTCAATTAAAGCTGATTTTCCCACGAGGCGGACAAGTCGCGGGCCAGGCGCGGGGCAGAGCGGCGCGAGGGCGCAGTGATCTGTGGCACGAGGCGGAAGCTGGGCGAGCGGAGGCGGGCAAAGGTGGTGCGCAGTAACCATTCGCTTAACGGGCAGTTCTTTTCACGCCACATTGTCAAAATGTGGTGTTCAGGATTCACGGCATAAAGTAAAAGTGATCTTTCATTTCTGTAAGTGATATTCAGAAAGTTCGAACGCTTTCGGTAAAAACTCAGCATTGGTGTGACATCTGGTTACAGGCCCAGACGTCCGCCAGCGTGTTAACCAGAATCACCCGCGCGCGAGCCCGCCTCCGCGCCTCGTCCGCTAGTGGAAACACATCTTTATCAAATAAAATGCCTGATTCCCCGCCTTGTTTCCCAGTCCCTACGTTCGCGAGAGAAAAAGAACATGGACTGGCCCTGGTTAAGTATGAAACAAAACAAATATACAGGAAAAAAATATTGGTTTAAGTATGGGAGAATGATTTTGTCGACAGACGAACAGTTGATGAAACGATCTTGTCAATGCATCCATTAAACAGGTTAAATTGAGTTGAACCATTAGGCTACTGAATGACACTAACTGTAATCAGGTAATGGCCGGTTAGTTTATTGGATGGTGTGATGTCTACCTGCTTAGTGAAGATCAGTTTCATCCATTCGACGTGTTCCGATTAATCGAAGAAGAGGCGTTGATTTCGGACAGGAGGCAGTCGCGCCACTCAGTAATATTCGTTTCAAAATATGTCCCAACAAAATCCGGCATATTTACCACCTTCGACAGTTGGTAGGGGGGGCAGATTTACACAACATGTTTTTACTAGGACACTATCCTGAATTGTGTAGGAAATACACAGCACGTGTAGGAGATTGTGTAAAGAAGCCCACAATTGTGAGATTAACACTATGGTTGTGTGAAAAATCCACAGAACGGTACAGATATACCGAGGATTGTGTGATTGGGCCCAACACCATAATAGATGTGCTAGTCACACAACATTCTTGAGAGATGTGAATGAAATCCACTCTCCCCTTCTCCGTTCATCATTCCGCGTACCCCGTAAACAATATTTCAGCGAGGTTGCCCCCCCCCCCTGGCGGTACCTTGTATGGGGGTGGGGGCACTCTCCCGACTCCTTTCCCCGCAGAGACGCTCTGCGTTCAGGAAATTTGAGCAACCTATGACCCAGACAGAAACTTTTCGATTATACAGCGTTTAATGTTAAATGCGAGTCACAACGAGATGACACCCGAAGACCTCTGAGCTGTCTGCCCGTTCGTGTTTATATATTAACGTTGTGTGAGACTATTTTGTGATTCCGTCTGCGGAACTACATGTTTGTCTTACTCGTAGAGCTCCAAGCTCATGGTTACTGGCAAAGTAGGCCAAAATTGACCACGAATTAAGTTACTAGGCATTCACTTGGAGGGGATAATCTATCATTTCAAACATGGTAGTCTGGACGCCCCCATCCCCCCCCCCTAAATATAAATTGGAGGTTCCCATGCGCTGGGGACCTTTTCATGTTTAGTGTATAGCACAGATATTGCATTGCCTCAATACGCTATGTTAAACTAGAAGGAACCAGTAGCGTTACAATTACCAAACTCACCAGTCCTGAATTGGTGATGAAAAGCCCTCGTTAGAAAAATGATTTTTTTTTTTTTGCGTGACTGGTCCACTTTATAAATATTATAATTTTATATAGCGCCTTTCCACCGCAATGCAGTCTCAAAGCTCTTTACAAGATATTTAAGAAAAAAAACTGCCACTGGGAGACTGTTACTGGCTGAATAAACAGCGGAGACTCTGAATTTAGGTAAACACGGACGAGGCGCAGCCGAGTTCGTTTTTTATTGATAAAGCTAAATTCAGAGTCGAACCTGTTTATGAACCAGTAAAAGTCGACCTGCTGTGTAGTTTATTCCTATTCTACAACCACGCAAATCAGAAGGATTACCCAAACGATTAGAGATATATATATATCTAGATCTAGATATTTTTTATCTTCTAAAACAGTAAATAAGCAGCTCGGGGTAATAGTGCGTTAATTCGATCGAAAACAATTGCATGCGTAATATACACAACGATTGGCAGTGCGTGCGGTGGTACTTCCACGAGAGACGCAATGCAAACCACGCGTGCCAACCGGAAAGTTCTGCGCGTGTGAACATGGCGTTCACCAATGCAAAGAGCGACGCGTCGTTTCGCCTGGTTGTATTCCGTTGAGGCATACAGTTATAATAATATACTAGAGTATAATATAACTGCTAGCGTGCGCACTTATTTTAGAGGCGCATGATCGCATGGAGGCCTAAGTATGTACAAATTTGCATTGCCGCCAGTACCGGTCGGGCAAAATGGACATTTGCCCGGAGCTGGTTGCGGTTGGTGAAAAACACTTGTTTAACGCGCTAAATCATGTACAAATACCTATGCTTGCCCGACATAGAGTATAATATAGAACTGCTAGATGTGCGCACTGCCTATTTTAGACGCGCGAGATCGCATGGAGGCTAAGCTATGTACAAAATTGCATTGCCGCCATACGGTTCGGGCAAAATTGACATTTGCCGGAGCGTGGTTGCGTCTGCGTGAGAACGCGTTGGTTAACGCGATATACAGTACAAAATCCCTATGCTTGCCCGACGCAGGAACATTACTTTTTAGGACGCGCACGACCAATCTCCCCATGAAATCCAATTTCGTAGCCTAACGATAGGGTACGCAGCGTCTTTTACTACAGAAGCGGCGTTAAACGATGCTCGGAGCGAGCCATTTGCGCGTGTTCCTGATGGTGCGGAATTCTGTACCAAAAAACGCAGCAATTGATGATGGCTTTTATTACGCGCGGTATGCGACCAGTTAACTACGAAGTTGTAATATAGGTTTGTGTGTGGTGTAGGCTCTTTCTTGACGAGCGCGTGCCGAACAGTCCGCCCTCTAGTTCGTAATGATGCTCTATGATTATGCTTATGATAATTAAAAACTAGAGTGTGGACTGTTCGGCACGCGCGAGTCAAGAGAGAGCCTGCACCACACATAAAAATATTATATTACGACTTCTAGTTAACTGCTCCAGCATAGCGCGCGTGAAAAACCATCATCAATTGCGTTGGGTGTGTACAGAATTCCGCATCATCAGTAACACCCGCAAATAGCTCGCTCCGAGGCAATCTTGAACGCGCCTTTGTAGTGTAAGAGACGCGCGCTATCGCTATAGTTAGGCTAGCGGCGATTGTGATTGTCATGGGGGAGATTGGCAAGTGCGTGGCGTCTAAAAACGTGTTCTGCGTCGTCGTGCCAAGCATGGGGATTTTGTACATAATATAGCGCGTTAAACAAACGCGTCTCACGCAGACGCAATCAGCTCGGCAAATGTCAACTGTGCCAGGACCGGTAAGGCGGGGGGCAATGCCAATCTGTACGTAGCTTAGGCCTCCACTCTAGCAGTTATATTCTACTCTATGTGCGAACTTATGTACAAAACCAACGCAATTGATAATGGGTTTATACGCGCGCGATGCTGACAGGTAACACGAATGAGGGTAATACATGTTGTGGTGGTGTAGGCATGGAGCTATGTATATTAACTGGGGCGGCAACGCGCTCTAATATATTAAAGATGTATATGGCCAGAAATGAACACTGGCCGAAAGAAGGAACGTCAGAGCTATTGCGCAATCGGATTATGGCCTGCAGGCTGTGCATATTCTGAAAACGTACACGATGCGCGCAGCACATGTAGATGCACTTTGCGCAACACACGTGATATATTCGGGAGCACTAGCAGTGAACCGAACGTGGCGAATTGCCTTCGAACAGTCAGGGAAAACTGTGTGGAATTGTCAAAAACGGATTACCAATATGAATAGAGAGTAATTTCATAGTATACGACGAGGCTAGTGGACCGATTTGAAGTTTATGATTAGTAATAGAACATGACAGTGATATTGGGATTTACCGAGAGAGAGCCTAACCGGTAACTTTAATATTGTCACGATAACGATAACACTTAAGCCTAGGCCGTAGCTTGGGTGTAAATAGTAGATGATGTCTCGTCAACTTTCTTAGCTCCTGTCGCAGGGCGTCATTATCAGGTTGGCCTGAACTGAATCGGTAAGGGGCGGTCTAGATATTGAAACAAATTCTGAGAAAGCTATGTTTCTTCCCCATTAGGCATTAGGCTTAGCTACGCTTCGGCATTGTGTCGGGCTAATAGGCGTGCTACAACTTACAAGACCGTACGTGCGAACGAGGACAGAAATCTATTGCCTGGATATCATGTTATCGGGACCCGGGTGCCCGGCTCAAATGTCTGAAAATAATGATTTTACCAGAAAAGGGTGGGACTCTTCAAATTGGTAGGGCATGCCAACTCGTGGTGAAATGAAATGATTGTGTTTATTGACCAAGGTATGGTAGCGGCTCAATACGCAGACGTACGGATCAAAGCAGGGAATGCGAGCTTATTGAGTGCGTGTCCGGCCTCCAAATAATAGGGAAGTGCTCGCTTTATCGGCCCGAGTATCCGGCTCAATGAGCCCCATCTCAATGATAAGGTATGTTGATGATTAAAACTGAACATCTATTTTGGTGATTTTGGCAAACTTTTTACATTCCATTAAACTTTGATAGGTATGCATTAGAATGTTGGTACATGGACCTCTGTGGACTGTGAAAGGTTACTGGCCGAGGCACTGCGGCCTAAGTAGCAGCCTGGAATAGAACTAGCAGCATGCAGCATGGAATATATATGAGGCCACCCTATCCACCATGCACAAAAGTATGCAACAGTTCAAGTGTTACATATTCTGTCATGCATTGTTTTAATGATCGTTCTGAGGACTGAGAAACCAACTCAGAAGTGAAATCTAGTTCTAAAATTTAGAAAAAACACCACATATCTTACACGGTTTGTTAGCCTGGACGTGTGATCATAATATGAATGGACTCGCATCAAATGGTGTGGGGGTCAGACTTGTAACAATTATTATTTATGTGCCTCGGAAAAATTATATATGCTCAGTCATAGTTAACCTACAGAAAAGGTCGGTGAACCTGGGATTGCAATATGAAGATTATGGAGATTATCATGTTATTGTTTTCATGCCAGTAGCCAGTTGTTGTACAGGTAAGGGTCCAGAACCTAAAATCGATCCACAGTCGTCATCAGGATAGATTAATTATCTGTTGCCCTGAATGAAGCTGCAAGCCAGTGCTACGAATTCCCCGGTCGTATGTAGGGATAGGGTGGGGGGGGGGAGGGGGTTGGTGGATTATGTTTTAGGTTATGTCTGTGGAGTTAGTTATTCAATAAAACCATGTACTAAGGCGATTGTGCAACATTGCATCCCATGCGGGGTAGGCCTTCTCCTGTTAACATGAAGCAGACAGACACTAACAGCTCAGCTCCACTAGTCGCATATAATTTTCATCTACCCCTTCCCCAGCGGATTGCAGGTATGTAATTGTTACTGAAGAAGTGCATTTAATGCCACTATACTAAACAGAGAACATTTACATGAATTTCCCCATGGGAAGCACAATAGATTTACGGCATAGTTGATATAATAATGGGATTTATGGAGTGCCTGTCATTAGATACAGCGGGCAATTTAAAATAGCACTTCACACAACAGCCTCAAATTAGCCTGCCCTCGCCATTACAAATATTTCGTCGGTTGCATTAGGCAAGGTTAGGTATAATTGATAAAATAAAATGAATAATGCATAGTTCACCTGTCACAGAAGCAGTATATCCAGGCAAGGTATTTTCAAAAAAAAATCCACTCTTATATTGAACCAGAGACATTATGCTGTTAGTTACAAATTAGCGATGGCTGTCTTAATGCTTTTTGTTTGATGCACCTCAATAACGTTCGCCCGCAAAGGGTTGGAACAAACGTCACGGATTATTTGCGGAGCTGGGATCGATCAATTTGGTGAAAGGCTACGCAACAGAGCACACCATCCTTCCCCCATTTACATGTTGGAGAAATGTTCTTTGAACGGATCGACAGTCGACACATCACACTAATATTAGGTTTGTATACGTGCAGTTCGTTCGAATACTTCTGACTGTTTCGTTGGGTTATGCCCAGGCCATGCCTTGCCTGAGTTAAGTCACAACCATGAAGGATCAGCCCAACATTTCGCTCAGCAATGTTGTCAAGGCCTAGCCTTACTCAATTTGAAGGTTGAGACACAATGAGCATTGTGAGTTTAAAAAGCCACTTGCCCACTACCCTATTCACAATATCTACTTTCTCACGCCTACTGAGAATGTGAAAGTTACACGGTCCATGCAAGGGGAGATGAAACTGACGGATGTCCTTTTCGTAGTTTTTAAATGCTTTCAGCTTACCATCTGCTAGCATATCTATTGGACAGATGCCATAACTATGCGGCATTCCAAGTAGTCCATCCTCTTAACTCCGCGAGGGGAAAAAATCTACGGATGGGGCGCTGGTTCTCATAGACCGTGATCAAACTCTCATACGGCTGTACTTAGTAATGAGTAGTAAGTTGGCGTTCCATAACATGAAATGCTTAAAATAGAGGACGCTACTTTTCCTGCGTAGTGTAGATTGAGATTTTTTCATGCGTACGAATTGCGATTGTTAAAATGGTCTCGTACGCAGACTATGGTCTAATCCAAACAGAGGGCGCCCAAGTGATCGTGACGTAAGAGCGTTACACGTTCCGCCTACACAGTTGGATCGGCAGTTTCCAGTCCGTAGTTGTAAGGTCCATGATATATTGTAGCAATTTGAAAATGTCCCCCACTCCCGGACCAAAGATGCCACGCGACCACCCTCGAGTGCGTTAAAAGTGTCTGACCATATACGGTATGAGATACTCTCGGGACAAATTGAGTAGAATTTCCCCTGGACACGGATGACACGCGGATTACATTTTCGTGCCTTAAATGGGTTGATCAAATACGGTCTGTGGGTACTCTTTCGGGACATTTTCAGGTAGCGCGTCGGAAGACAATGGAGAATGCGGTACTGCCAGTTATACACAAAGCGGCGGCAACCAGGTAGGGGCCGTAGCGTTGGTTGCGGGGGCTAGGGGTGGCTCTTTCTGCGCGCGCGTGCCGAAACAGTCCGCACTCTAGTTATAAATATGCTTATGGTTGGGGCAGTACGCCTATGAGCGCGCGTATAGGTTGTAAAAACCACTTATGTGCCAGAAGTAAAGACAACACAATTATAAGGTAAACATAACCGTATAATTTGAGTGCCATATTCTCCCAATGAAACAATCACCCATCAATCAAAACAAAATATGCCTAGTAATAAACGGAATATAAGCAGAAGGAAGAACAAGGATTCAACTGGAAGATGACCTTTGACCGAAAAATACGGCAAAGGCGAGGACGCACCCGCCGTTGGAGGCGCTTTTGTCTTTACCATTGGACAGACAGGAC
>JAODTK010000036.1:0-15957 GCA_026419785.1 Sclerodactyla briareus | reverse complement strand
GGGCGAGAAACGCAATGGCTAATTGTGCCCATATCTGATCCCTTTGGTGGGATAACCTCCCACGAAGTCAAAGAGCTACGCAGTGCAATAAACCCTGTCACTAATTTTGGTCAACATCCAGCAAACGAATTGAGAATGCCAAACAAAGGCAATTCAACGCAGTGGCGAATGGTGTGTCTCTCAATGACCTCTGACATTGACTCACATGGGCCAAATATGCCATAAGCGTCATGAATGTTGTTTCATGTTTGGTCCACATTCTCGAAGAATGACTGCTTGGGGGCCTATAGACATCTATTTCCAACCACATTTTTACCTGTTTTCATTTTCACTCCACGGGCACTATATGATGTTGCATTGAACATCTGTGTACAAGCTGAAGCAGCATCACCCAGGAATATAAGGCTCTTCTTTCAGGTAAATCTAATGCACTTTGTAGAGGAGATACATTTGCTTAATTTCGCACACAAAATGGGCCTATGTGTTCCCCTTGAAAGAACCTTGACCGTTTGAGGTCCAACGAGTGTCCTAGTGGTCAATGAACATTGTGCCCTATTTCGATGGGATGGATGGCTGAAATTTATGGAGTCCGCACTCGGACCCACCTCTTGAACCCAAAGCGAGAATCAAGCCACTAGACCAACAGGCCAACAATTGTACATAACACGCCTAACGATCTAGAGTATTCCATACTTTATAGACGTTGTGATTCAAATTCGCAGATTTACTTCACTTTGGCCAACCGTCCTTCGCATCCCTGGGCACAACCGATCCATAACACACACGATTCTCTCAGTAGGAAAAAATTACTTAGGGGAAGTTTACCCCAGATGGGCTTGATATGTTTTGTCGGTTACTTTGGCATGCTGATTTCACGGTCCCCTGTCTCCGTCTTACTGCCCCAGACTTACCTGAGTGAGGGAGTGAATAGTGTTGTTGTTATTTAACCATAGTGCTGTAGCTCGAACTGCACCAATTGAATTTGAATATGTCTTGCAATAAGACGAATTTAAGATTTGTGTTTGAGTCTGTATGGGCCCATGAACATGTGCTTGAATTTATTTTCTGTTCACCTGTTTTTTTTTTCTTTTTCTGCTATCATTATCAATGCCCACCCATAACAAAAGAACCTAAAATCGAATTTCACAGCAAATGCTACCTGTTAATTTTTTTCACATTTTGTAGAGAGAGATTAACGAACATTTCACACGATGGCTGATTTAACTGTCCGAATTTGTTAATGACAATGTCCGTTTTTCCGGGGTGAACATGGAAAAAGGACCACTAGGGAACAATATTACAAATTCAAGGAAATGTGCTTTTTAATAGTGTTCTTGCCCGGCTGCATGCATAGCTACTCGTCCTCCAACACCATTGCAACCTAGAAATTCATAAGGTTAAGATGTCCCCAGCATGCACAGTCACTGTATCCATGTTTGGTCACATCTATCAAATACTAACAATTGGATGACAAAATAGCAACTGCACAAATGGCCTATTTGTGCCTTTTTATGACTTTTGACCCTCACAAGGTCAAGGTTGCACCAGCAGTCACTGATCACTGTGAATAAGTTGGTCAACATTCCTCGAAGAATGAACGACTGTGGGCCAAAAAGTTAGAATTGTAAACAATTTCAAATTATGGGGCCCTTCAATACCATCAACCTGACAGGCGCATGGTCAAATATGTCCCAGCGTTCGAATTATCACTGTATTCCATCAAGGACTGACATTTGGGGCGAGAAACGCAATGGCTAATTGTGCCCATTCATTACCTTTGGTGGGGATTACACCTTTCACGGAAGTCAAAGATGCTACTATCAAAACTGCAGTCAAATCGCCTGGCACTAGTTTTGGTCAACATCCTTCACCGACTAGAATGCCACACGTCTAATTCAACGCAGTGGCCGAATGGGTCTCTTGAGTGACCTTTCAACCATTGACCCTCCCCATGGTCAAATATGACATAAGAGTCAATAATGTTGTTTCATTTTTGGTCAACATTCATAGAATATTAAACTGTTGGGTCCTAATTCAATCTTTTCACCACATTTTACTGTTTTCACACTCTACTGGCACTATAGGATGTTTGCATTGAAGTCTGTGTACAAGCTGAAAGCAGCATCACCCAAGGAATATCTGCTCTCATTTTGGGTAAATTTAATGCCCTTTGTAGGGGGGAGATAGACTTTTGTTTGTTAATTCGCCAAAATGGCCTTTGTTACCCTTGAATGACTGACCTTTTGAAGGTCAACGATTTCCTCCCATGGTCAAAATAAACATTGTCCCTAGTTTTGGAATGGATGGATGGGATGACTTGATGGAGTCGCACTCGGGACCTCTGAACCCAAAGCGAGAATCAAGCCACTAGACCAACAGGCCAGACAATGGTACATACAAGTCCCCCTAACGATTTCAAGTAATTCATACAACTTTTATCGAAGTTTGTGATTCCATTTTGGGCGATTTAATTCACTTGGCCAACCTTCCTTTCTCTCTCCCTGGGCAAAACCGATCCATAACACAACGATTCTCATCAGTAGGAAAAATTACTTATGGGAAGTTCACCTCCAGTTGGGCTTGAAGAGTCTGTCGGTTCTTTTGCATGCTCGAGTCACTGTCTGCTCCGTCTTAGCTGCTTCAGCTACCTGAGGAAGGGAGTAAGGATAGTGTTTTGTTGTTTTTTAAGTAGACACACCTCGTATGAAACTAGAATGTTTACATTATATATGAAGTATGTCCTGCACACATTACTTCAAAATTGACTATAACTAAGCCTGCTGCGTCCACATAACATGATATACTAATATTAGCGTCCTTCAACATGAAGTCAAAGATGTCACAGCAGTCAATATACTGTCACTATTTGGTCAACATCCATCAGGGAATTAAGAATGGCCACGAGGGAATTCAAACGCAATACCTAATGTGTCCCCCAATGACCTTCAACATTGAACCTCCACATGGTCAAATATGTCCTGGAGTCAATGAACGGAAAGACTGTTTATGGGCCTATATTTCACTTTCCACCACAACTGTTTCCACTCTACTTTACACTATAATATGTTGCTTGACGAAAATGTGTACAAGCTGAAAATCGCATCACCCAATGAACATAATGACATGTTCAGAAAAACAATGCACTTTTTAGAATGAGATACATTTTTTAGTTTTGCACCCGAGGCCTTTGTGCCCCTTTAATGAACTTGAACCTTTTTACATCGAAGATGCCTAATGGTCAATGAACAGCCAGTTTGGGTGGGTGGGTGAGTTTGGTATATGGATTGATGGATGGATGGATAATTGGAAAAAAAAAAAAAAACAAATTGCGGTAAATTAATGCAATTAAGGGCGGTCACACCTGACACCACCCGCACAGTCCTCACTCCACTTTGATTTTCACCTCAGATACCTTTTTCCCTTACACAGCTCCTCCAAAATCAATGTGCTTCTCTCTACTCCCCCAAACAGAAGCTACACACCAAGTTTCATTCACCCATGGACTCAAAGCATTACAGACTTACTAAACTTAAAACGACCATTGAAAACCTAGGGTTTAACGAAATGTGTGCGTGGACATTCATAGGCCTAACCAAGTATGAGCTCCATCCATCTCGACCTAGTAGAGTTATCGTGTTTTATTACGAGTGAAATTCACATATTCACAAATTTACCATTTCTACCAATAAGACGCCTGTCATCCACCAAAGTCAATAATATTGTTATGACCCCCCCCCCCCTCATGCCGTGTGAAGCTGAGCCAACGGCAACGATCTCCAAGAAGAATCTTCCCCATGGGGTGAGATGCTACATGATATCTTTGACATCTGCTTTTCATATACAGAAACATGTGATGAACGAGAATTCCGCAGGTTGTGGCAATTTGAATTCCATGATGACCGGCTCACATTGTTAGGAAATGGAAGCTGCGGTGGGTCGCCAGTTCCACTTTCACTGGCTTGCAAAGACCATACTCCAATGAGCAGTAGTGGGATACTAGGACGATGGACGGCATATAAGGAAATAGAAGACACATCAACGTGGTGGGCTGGCTTTGACCTTTCGCTTAATTCGAGAAGGGGCTAGGAGCACAGGTCCAGGTGGAGATGAGTGGATGCGAGGTCTTCCCAGCCGTCCGAACGAACCGCTATTATAGTCACAGGATAAGTATGAGGGAAGGTACTCTCACTAAGGGGAGCTACACTACACTTTCAACTGGATCGGACCAGGCATTCTGGACTCATTGTGTATAAGGTCTCTTACTAGCGTTTTGGTGTTTACCTAATTGCAGACTTGACCTCTAGTGACCTCTGTATTACCTACAAACACAATTGGTGCATGTACTCATGGCACACATCCATTGAGGGGTACCATCCCAGTCCAGTAAGTCATCATGCTTACAAAATGTGCACAGACACACATATACACACACACATCATAAATGACTTTTCCCTCTATTATCAGATTATAGGGTTACATGCTACATATCCAACTCCAGGTCCTCCTCTGCTCTCAATACCATCCCTCTTAGAGCAATGATTATCCTAAATCTCACAAAAAATCACTTCATAAAGTGAATAGATACTGGATCTCCGCCTCAAGCAACGGTAATAAAATCATAATATTTTAATACAAGAAATAGAGTAAGACAAATTCCCTGACGGGGTCTATTTTCCCAAGAGATGCGAGAGTGCCGGGTGGCTGGGTGGTTTTGCAGAATGGAGCCGGGGGAGACCGGGGGGCCGAGTGTTGTTTGGGGTGTCTTGTCTTTCATTCAGCCCACCACTCGAGCAATCCCCCGTCTCACAATGCGTTCTTCCTTTGGGGTTTGCCGTCATCGCAACCACTGGTCTTTCTGCAAAGTGACAATCCGTGTAGACCCTTTAATTTCAATCTCCTATCTTATAGTTGATCACAGAACATGAAAAAATGCTGGTCTATGAGTGCGAAGGAAAGATTGATCGTCCACAATTTTTCTTTCTCCAGTGGTCTACTCCTGAAACTCGTTCCATTTTGTCCTCGTCCCCCATCGGGAAAGAAATAATGGGATCTTTCTCTCGGTTTTTCCGCCAAATGTGCCTTCCCAATTTTATCTCATCAATCATACAGTGAATATGGCGGATCAATTTTTTTTGTTCGTCCTAGCCAATTTTCCTATTAATTCTGGTTTGTGGCGAGGATGATCTCCAGTCGGTGGGAATCCTGACACTCTTCTACAAACTCACAACACACAACAGGGGACGTTCTCTACACACCAGCTGCAGGGGCCCTCGCGTGCTCGACAGGACTAATAATCTAGTTATCACTTTGTGATCAACGCATTAAAGAGCTATATTGCTCGAAAGCCTGTTTTGCCCCAAAATCATCGCCTGTTTAATTCACGCCTTTCTAGCTAAAATGGTTATTTCGTATCTCATCTGAGATCCCCCTCTTGAACGTAGCATTGTTGTTGTACTTTTTTTGCATCATGTCTACATATATTCACTGTTTTGCATCATTATTGATCCGACCTTGCTACAACCATGGAGATTTTACCAAAACTTCAAACTACTACGACGCCTGGACGAAAACGGGTTAGGTATTGTTCACCTGTTAAACTACATAACCTAAAACCTACCGTAACCAATACGGTAAAGGCACTGAAAATCAACAATCCCTGTCGGCTTCCACTAACGGACAGAGCCACTCGTCTCAACTTGAAGTGTTTCCTGAAACAGCTTACTGCACTCATTTCAACGGTAACTGCCAGAAAATCATCCAGGACCTGAAGGTTACTTCCATCACCCCGGAAACTCCATAAAGACTCCTCCACTTCAAGCTAACCAGAAAGCCAAAAGGCTTTAGTTGATTCCTTGAACTGATTCTGACTTTATCCAAGTAAGCGTGGCAACTTCACAGTTTACAAGATTTCCACAAAGTAATGTAGTACTCATTATGGAGAACTCACATACAAGTAATGAGTTCATCCATCCGTGAGTTCTTGTTTCACAAGCTAAAATTAGCCAAATTGTAAACTTCCCCATTTTCCTCCTCATTACCTTGGATCCGCCGGAAAAGCGATAGGGATTATGTATTTCATCATGGGGAGCACATGGAAACTTAGTATTAGCTCCCTCTACCAAGGTGGTGTCAAGTTATATGTTAACAAGCTAAATTGGCTCCAAATATCAATTTCACCCAACTTTCCCAGTTTTCTTCCCAAACGGACCCCTTTCCACACAACACAATAGGGTTGTAAAATAGCTGTATACCGAATTTCAACCTGATCGGACAAGGGCATTCTGGGGATTATCGTGTGAACAATATTTTCAGCAGACTTTGACCCTCTCTCGATCTGCGCTGACCTTGACCTGACGCCATTAACGATATTAGGTTTCGTATTAACGAGCTGAAGACAGTTGCCAAATTTAGTTCTCACAGGATTTCATTTCATTCATTCCCCCCCCCCCAAAAAAAAAAAAAAAAAAAAAACGGTCCACATAAGAACAATAGGGTTTCTGTACTCCCCCCAAAAAACGCTGCATAGCCAATTTCAACCAGGGGGAACCGAGTTACGTGTTGACGAGTGAAAATTTGCTAAAAAGTTTTCCTCCAAAACTGACACTCGTCTCCACCAAAAACCAAGGGTCCTGTTCTCCCATAAGAGAGCTGCATCCACATTTTCAACCTGATCGGACCAAGCATTCTGGTCGAGTTAATAAGTACACACACACACACACCAACGGCTGTCAGACTACCTGGGTTATTTTTGACTTCGCTAAAGGATGGATGATGCTTTCACTTTCTTTTCTTACTTTCTTTTTCAGTTTTTTTTCTGGTACCCTGTAAATTATTAAGATGACACTGACTTCCTGGCTGGAAATTGCCAAGAACAGCTTCATCAAGACTTAATTGTTAACATCACAGGGGGGAATAGGCTGGGGATCTCTGTCCGGGCGACAGGCTCGGGCATTGTCGAGCTATTTCTTTTTTTCTCCAGGATCAACACTATCCAACGTGCGCGGGTGTCGCAGCTATTGGTCATCCGGAACCGCGACTATCTAGTGGATTCCGTCTTATAGGTGTACGGAACGTTCATAAAAATAGGTTGTTGACTCGAACCCTATCTCGATGACAGTTGTGTGTTCAAGTTTTCCCCAGGTGAGTTATTTGGAAGAACGTCAAGAATGGTTTGGTTGTGGCCGATTACTGGAAATGACACTGGAAATGACATTTTCTGTGCCTCAAAATGGCCAAAGAACACCAGCCCCATTTTCAAGTTTTACTTATTCCAGGAGGCAAAGGCTGATCCGAATCCAAGGGCCAATCGTTGGAATTTGAACTGGCCTGTTATCGTGTGTGCGTGTGTTTCCTCCATAAGCTAGACTACCCAATCAGCGTGCTAACTATGTGGCGCGGAGCGTTTGAGCGGCCCGACCACCGAGATCACTTTCAGGGCATTGAATTACAATAACACTATTACAAAGGTTGAACGTTATCATTACAGGTGGCATAGGCTGGTCCTGAGTCTTAGAGACAACAATTTGATACTGAATCACTAACCGATAGAATGGTATCGAGATGACCAACGAACACACACACGAGGTGTCTAGGTGTCTAGGACTTTCGGACCGTTCCGTATCGCGTAGCGAGGAGGGGAGCTGCTGAGGGCATCCTGGGAGAATTCTTTGACACTATACATCTGCGTATATATCCATCACCCCTCACAGACGATTTTTCTAGGACAAAATTTGGCCTAACAATTGTTTTAGTATTTTAGGTATTCCTTTCCTGGAATTCTTCGCAGAACTACGTCAGGTTGGTAATAACGTGCATGTATTCAAGCTCAGGCTAACCTCTATCTAACATCGTGCCCCTATTCTAATGAGTATGATTTTATTTACAGTCTTATATGTTTGATTCAACCTGTCTCACCTCCACCTTTAAATTCCTCACTTGCTGTACCCTTTCCTCCCTTTTGTCTTTATTTATTCTGTTTCTCATAACTCCTTTTTTTGGTGGCCTCTACTTTGATAAGGTTGTCGAACTTCCTCCTTTCTGGTCTCCATTCCTTAGTGTTTCGTATTTATCCAGGTCTATGGTCTACGTTATGGACCCATATATATTGTTATGCATTGTTCACTGGAGTGATGAATAAAGTTGAATTGAATATGTTTGTGTGAATATCGTTGCATCATGTTCATAGTTTGTTGTAACGGCTACCACCTTATTCCTTTGTCTCACATCAGGCATGGTATTTTGTTTTTCCTATCTCAGAGGAACACTCTGATTTTTACCTTAATGTTGTTTCCCAGGAGTCCAAAGCAACAAACTCCGTCACATACAAACAAAAAAAAATCGATAGAAATCACCTTCTGTCTACAATCGTCACGCGAATATTTCCCGTCTTTTCCAAATCGATGTCAAAAGTCTCCCACAAACGATTCTTGACCATTTCACGCTTCTCCTTCGAATGGAGCTCTTAGAGTAAAAAAACGAATTCCATGTGAAGAGCTAAACACTCGCTGAATCACACAATCGTACGGCCATATCCACCCCGTAAAAGGGAATTCCATTTGTCCTAATAGACTAAATGCCTAATGTCCTCTTTTTATTTGCTACCTGGCAGTACCCCTGCTTTCCCTTGTCATTTTCACCACCCTACTTTGACTACCATGATTCCTGCAATTAGAGAAAATGGAGGCACCGATATCAGGTCCCAATCATCGGTCATGCAGAATCATGCTGTGTCAATACATAATTTCAATCCAGGAAGTATAAGAGTAACCTCAAACTTTAAACACTAATTAAATGTAAATCACTGACCCACTAAAGATAGAACCAGATATTATCTCGATTTTTCAACTTTCAATTTCTCACGTTATGATCAAAATGAGACACTATCCTTGGTCCATCCACCCACTCGTATCCATTCATCGCTCCGCTTCACTCACTCACTCACTCACTCACTGACTTAACTCCCACACCAGGGACCGAACCCCGATAATCCATACCGCATTCATCACTTTTCACTCCAATTGCTCTGACCTCTACGGGCCGCTAGCGACGAGGCCTGTGCCGAATCATCGCCACAGAAATACTCGCGAAGCTGTGACAAACATGAACTACGAGGCAGTCTCGGCTCCAAACTATGTATAGTGACCAGAAGGCTAAGAGTTAGCCCGAAACTTACCATTGATATCTGAAAATGTTACCGACAAAGGTAAATTATTGTACTAGCTGTAGAGAACGTCGCCGAGAATACTTCTAGATCCACCATTGACCCTATATTCCGCGGCATTCATGCGCCATACGAAGCCATTTCTGGTGCCAGACCACAAGTTCCGCGTTCATCCGCCGGAAGATGAGTCATATTTCGAAAAAAAGTGCAATTATCACAGCCACAGTCGCCTGCTACTGACCCGCCTATCTAATAAGACTGGACATTCGGACATGTCACCGTCAACCAAGGTACCCAAGAATTTGTGAAATAATTAGAAAAAGATTTTCTCTCAGCTCTACAACAAGGCTAAACACTTGAAGTATAGTTCCTTTGTATAAATAACATTGTCGCTACACACCGGTCGCTAGTAACGGTTCAGGAACTGATGACTTTGCCAAGGGAAGGCGAGACGGGGTTACCAAACACGTTGTTACTAATACGGGAGCACTGAACAGTGACAGTAGTCCAATACTAGCAGGAGGTTTGTCCCGACTCTGCCGTCTGTGCGAGTCGTAACCCTCTCATATATTCCATTCCATGTAGGTGTTGAGAGTGTAGGAGACAGTGGAGACATGTTTCACTTGGAATAGGAGGAAGTCAAAGAGACCACCAAAGCATCTCGCAACACTCTCCGTACCAGAACACAGGGCGGATATCATCTAGTGCGCAGGGTAAGGTAAGCGCAGTGGTAAGTTTCTTAGAACACTTTTATACCATTGAGCCGGAAGCCAAGCTTGATAACAACGAGATAGATATCAAAATAACTCATATCAACTGCTGCACCTGCCAGACAGAAACACGAGAACCAAGATGCGATCCACACTTGGCTACTTCGGGTGGGCTGGCTGCCCGGGTCGCTGGGGCGTAAAGCAGCTGATAGAGAAGATGGTTATCGTAGAAAAGAATTGAGACCGAGACTCCAAACAAAAAAGGAACAGACATGTTTATCCCACTAAGCTCATGCATCTCTAAATTGTGGGTCGGGATCCAAAAATGCCTCTCGGCGCTCGACGCTTTCGACGGCAGAAGCACGGTAAGCGATGAGTAAGTAACATCACCCATCAGAATTTGCAAGAATTAGAGAGTCGTCCTTTTGAACAGAGCCCCAGAGAGACTCACCACGGCAGCCAAGTTCATCACAGGTCTTCCAATCGCTTGGTAAGCCGCTGGGTCATTCGGAGACGAAGCGTCAATTTCTAGAAGTCTTAGTTTTGCCATCGGCCTTTCCGGCGAAACCGGTAGATGGCTTTAATCGCCGTTAGAGAGAGTGTGTATCTGATGTCAGCAGTCAGAGGAGGGGGCTATTATATCGATGTGAAACGAATCTTACAGTTAAAAATGCTCATTTGATAGGTTCCTGGGCAGCTGCAAAAAAACGGTTGGTGTAACTGTAGTAATGATTGGGGGAGTAAAGTTATTTGCTCGAATGATTGCACCCCTGTCAAAGAGTCCAGGGAACGCTCCATTAGAAAAAGTATATCCGGTTGTCTATTCCATCAGAGGGGGCAGGAGAGGCATTTTCCGCTGGGAGAGAATGTTTGCTACCAGTAGCAATTCGGAAATGATCGAAAAACTTGGAACATTGAGCCTCGATCTGACAAATTTGACTGTGTCTTGATATCTTCCGAATAATTTAGAAACGAAGGACAGACAGCTAGAACCTGAATATGTCCTTCGAGAAATGCATTTAGTTATTTGCTTTCGAATGCATTGCCACCCCCTGTCAGAGGTACAGGGAACCGCTACATTAGAAAAGTCAATCCGGTTGTTTCAATCAGGTGGGCAGGAGGCATTGTCCGCTTATGAGAAAAGTTGCTACAGTAGCCATTCTGCGCATAGAATCGCAAACATTGGAACCATGTGGAGCTCGATCATGACAAATTTGACTGTGTCTTGATATCTTCCGAATAAATTTAGAATCGAAGACAGCTAGAACCGTTATATAGTCTCGAGAAATGCATTTTAGGTTATTTGCTCGAATGCATTGCACCCCATGTCAGAGGTCCAGGGAAACGCCTCCATTAGAAACAAAGTCTATGGTGTCTTCAATTCAGGTGGGCAGGAGGCATTTTCCGCTGGAAAAGTTGCTACCAGTAGCAAGGCTGGCAATAGAATAGCCCAAAATTGGCACATTGAGCTCGATCATCAATTTGACTGTGTCTTGATATCTTCCGAATATATTAAGAATCGAAACCGTAGACCTGTAATATAGTCCATTTCGAGAAATGGCCATTTTAGCAGATGTAACGTCCTACATTTGAAAGTAAGTATAAATGTAAGCGCAGAATAGTTTGCGAAAGTGACATGGAATTGTTATAATAATTCGATCAGAATCCCCAAGACCAACTCACCAAGATGAGTGGAATATGTGGAAAACTACATTCCCCGAGGGGTGTGATTTCCTGCACCCCCACAATAAGGTGCCAACAAAGAAGCATTGCATTATTCCGTGTACCACCTAAGTAAAGATTAGCCTGAGCTTCCAGAAAAATGTCGTATTTAGGCATAACTCTTGCGGGCCTTGAATCGTCCGATCATCTCTCGGTCAGTAAGCCCTATAGGGCAAACTGGTGTTGTACTCAATTACAACATTGAAAAGAGACCAATATGGAGTTCATGTGTCAATGAGCCTGTGGGGGTCTCAGCATGAAAGTTAACCTCTATAAACATTATCATACCTACTAAAAAACACCATGACCACATTTCTAGGAAATCTAATTTGTCTTTTGTGAGGAGAGATGCATTTTTTAATAGGGGCAGTTTTCCTCCACCAAGTCCTGATTTAATTGTTTTTACTACTGCTATTAAATTTTTTTCCTCTTTGTGCAAAGACAGGTGAACATCGTATAAGGAAACACTACTTTAATTAACAAAATGATTTCAATTTCGCTTACCTGGATACTCGCAAATCCCTTTGTTAGGTACCAACTAGCGGAAATATCAATCTCGCCACCACCCAGAAATGATTGTGACAAGAAGTTTCTCCGACTCCTCCATAAGCCACTCTCAACACAGATGCCCGTACGACCGTTGTGTTCCCGGGATGTTCACAATCCGACGTAATTTTCAGAACTTCAGCATCATCCAGTAAAATATTTGCACAGGGCATTCACATCGTCAATCACTTCAGCAATATTGATCATGAGATCAAGGTAAAGACATGTATCTCTTCTTTTAAAATCCCCATTAATTGTTCCTATAACAAAAAAAGTATCGCACTCATTAATTAATGAAGCCTTGGAGCCTAATTGACTCCGTATGGAGGCCAAAGTGTAGTATTTTGGTTTATGCAACACATGGTCTGCACCTTTGACAAGTCGACACGATAATCCCAGTCCGAAATTGTCCAAAAAACGTAAAAAAGGATTTAAAATAGAGGAGGAAGGGTTTCCGGAAGAGGAAATTCAACTTTCCACATTCACCCATACAAATTTCGAATATTTGTGACTAGTAATTCAGGGGTTACAACCAAACCGTTTACATTGTCATCCTATATATTGCCGTGTAACACGGTATCCCCACTTCAGGAATTACAAATGCATATAGGACGGGGAGGTACTTTCCAATCGCATATTTTCGTTTGCAACTGCTTGTGATGTATACTCTCAGAGAGCCGATCAATCATAAAATATTACCAGCAAGGCGTCATCACGACAGCTAAAAATAAGTTTCGCGATTAGATTATCGTCATTTTGAACAATTTTTTTTATTACCGGAGAACTGTCAATATTTCCTTGTTTTTGTGTTTCTTTTGTGGCAGGTGCCCCTTCGATCCGATTCGCTTGCAAATTTGACCTCAGGTGTCTTTCAGAGTGTAGCCTTTCCGACTGAGTAAAGTAGCAAGGAATATGAATGAGGACCAAGCTGAGTTGTGATTTGTTCCTGACCATCCTTACAATACACTTGACTGTATAACGGCAAAGGACAATGGACATATAAACCTATAATGAAATCTATAGACAATCTAGAGGCTAGAAAATGAGGTAATGATGGATTATTGTCTCGTGCAACCCACTATGGCTTTGAGGTAATCTTTTTTAATGAATCCTCTCTTCCCAGATGGTTCTCTGGAAAGCAATAATTTTGTGTTCACATATGACTTCCGATCTCAATTTTCCATTTATAAAAGGCTTGACAATTTTATAAGGTAACCCATCTTTATTATATACTTTTCATTCCTGTAAGCCTTTTCTATCATTTTTTTACAGTGGATTAAAAAATTACTCCCTTAAATATTTCCAAGATTTGTTTTCTCCAAGAATTTTTTTTCAAAGAATTTTTCCATCCAATTTTTTTTTTCCAATTGTTTTTTTCCAAGATTTTTATTTCCTAAATTTTTGCAAGAATTTTTTTCCAATTGTTTTTCCAAAAGAACTTTTATTTTTTTCCAAAAAACAAAATTCAATTTTTTTTTCCAATTTGTGTTTCCTTTTTTTTTTCAATTTTTTTTTTCCAATTTTTTTTTTTTTCCAATTTTTTTTTCCAATTTTTTTTTTTCAATTTTTTTTTCTCATCCCAATTTTTTTTTCCATGTTTTTTTTTCAATTTTTTTTTTTTCAATTTTTTTTTCCAATTTTTTTTTCCAATAATTTTTTTTCCACATTTTTTCCAATTTTTTTTTCCAAGACTGTTTTTTTTCCAAATTTGTTTTGTCCAAGTTTTTACCAATTTTTCCTCATTTTTTTTTTTTCCAAAAAAAAAATTTCCTCCCCAATTTACATTTTTTCCAAAATGGTTTTTTTTTTTTTTTCAAAATTTCCTTTGTCATTCAAAATTTATTCCCTAAATTGCAATCATTATTGTAGAAATTTTTACTCCCTAAATTTTTTCCACAAATTTCGTTTTAATACTTTTTTGTCATTGTGTTTTTTTAGATTTTTTATCGTGATAATAAAGAGCATGCCATGCATTATCACGTCCACATTTGTTTACATACTTGAGTGCACTTTTGTTTGTATAAACTCCACCTTTTTACAAGGCCGGGGTTCTTTTAGTGCACTGAATGGCTCTCTTTTTGCATTAATGGTTGTAGCTGAATTTTGTTCGACCGATTTTTTCTTTATTCTCCCTAGGTTTCAGCGCTATTAAATCTAGTTTTTCCTGAGATAATGAGAGACCACTTCTGGTACTTTTTTTTTACCCAGGCTTCTGTATCCTTTTCACCTTCAGGTTTCATTTCTCGAAGCATATGTTTGAAAATATCTCTCTGGCTAGCGTTCTTTTAAATCGTTCTACAATACCTGCGCTTTTTTTTGGGGGGGGTGTTTCCGACATCTCCTCTTTGTATTGGACACCTTTCTCACGCATTAGTCTACTGACCCCTCCCATGAATTCTTTTCAGATCTACGATTTGATTGATTTAGGACATAAGTCATTGGCTTCTTTTATAGATTCCTTTCGGTGCACTCGCTACTTGGGTTGGCAGTTTTGTCCGTTAGGTGCTTCTTCTGCTTCTTGTATCTACTGGCTACGTCGACTACGTTTAAAGCATACTTATAAGGTTTCTTACCAATTTTATCAGGTGGGAAAAATAAAAGATCTGCTGGTGCATATCATTGGAATTGCATTGAAAACTGTTTACACGTTGAATGGGAATTATTTTGGGGTGCTTTGTAAATTTGCCACAATGCCTGCTGTTGAAGCCATGCTCTGCTGTTTTTTGGGCTTTTGTGGGCTTCTGCTAATTTTGTTACTGCAACTTCACTTTCCAATAACCTCTAGAAGAGTAGGATACAGTTTTTAATTTATTGTCACGTTCTTTTATCCTATTGATAATCGGTTGTTTTACTTTTAGAAGTCATAATTGCAATGCGATAAAAAACCATGCCAATTATAACGAACAATATTTCACCGTTTTTTTACTTTCACTGGGTGTATCAAAATCACTTAGCATCGGTTCACGGTCAAAATTTTTTCAGGTAAATCATACATTGACCTGTTCATGATGAGTATTTCTTGATAGCTAGAGCGATGTTCGAAAAAGTTGCTTTGAGTGACCTCCTCTTTGCATAGTTGCATTAATAAATCCAGATGGTGAGTCTTTCTCGGTCTTTTGTTTCTCTTGCTGAGTTGTCTAAAGGCTAAATCGTGCCTTTTTCTTTTCTCTTGAGGCATCTGCCACCATCTTTTAGCTTAGAAAATAAGAAATTTGTACCACTCAAAGCTACTGCTTTATACTCGCCACCACCTACCAGCATAGCGTTACTGTTGCCATTTTTATTATCCCTTTTTTCATATTTACGTGGTGGCTATTGAATTGTAATTGTGTAGTATACCCTGATTCACCAACAATCCGTGTGTGCTAGTGCACGCTAACAGTAGCAGTCAAATTGAAACCATCGTTGACGTCCAGTTACCAAGATCGGCGGGTTTAATTTTTAGAATTTTACTCGCCAAGCTGCTATATGCAATACTTATACCCCAACCATTGCTCCGTGATATAATGGTTCGAGATTATCAGTACTGATTGACATTTTGTTATTATTTTTTCTTTTTTTAAATTGATTATCGAATGAAAAGGGTCGACCAACGCTTCAGACACTACATTAACTTTAGGTTTCACTTTCAGGAGTTTTATAACATTTGATAAATAAATAACGCCCACTACAACTGCAAAGCAGTTAACCCTATGAAAGGAAAGTAATCAACTTTCACACCAGCATCTGGAGGATGTTGTGGTTCGTTCAGTATTTTTCCCCTTTGGTTTCCTAGTGTACCATGCAAGCCTTTTCCTGCAGCAACTCTACCTGGGATTT
>JAODTK010000035.1:0-15874 GCA_026419785.1 Sclerodactyla briareus | reverse complement strand
ATTGTGTCATATTCAACGGCCAGGCACCTATTTAAACACATATTTACATGTTAAACCGCTGATCTGTCAATTATTGGCTATTTACATCTCCAAACATGTCAATTGTGAATGTTAATGGTGGGGCCGTAATCGTTGACATTCAGAACAATGGTGTTCAGAAATAACACCGGTGTTTAGGTTTAACACTAGTATGCTCCGGTGTTTACAACGACAACACGACAACAACGAAACACGCACTGACAACGACAACGACAACATAACGACGACAACACAACAACGACAACAACAACAACTACAATGACAACAACAACAACATGACAACCAGCAACAACACAATATAATCAATATATGCTACAGATCGTTCTTATATAGCGCATATCCACACGAAAGTTGGAAGGTGCGTGACTCGAGAAAAACGCCCGCCCGCCCGCCCCGCGTGCATGGAAACGAGTCTTACCAAACGCCCGCCCCCCTCCGCGCCGCCCGCCCGCGTGCAATGGAACGCACCTATGGCAGAAAATGAGTGAGGTTCCACACTGACCATGGACACCGCGCACGGATCGTGCCTCGGTAATCCACAACCCATTACGGATATGACGCTGATACGCGGAATATGGAGATGGACAACGCTTGTTTTTGTAACTTTCTATGTCTAAAAAATACGCGTGTGGCATGTACAATCCGACTATTGACATTAGTCACTCTTTTATCGTCCTACAAAAAATGTCTCCCCTATTCAGCTTGAAGCCGTGTACTCACTCGATATCATTATAACACATAATGGTACTTCTCCATCCATGTTGCTCTACCTAAAACTGGTCCCCCAGCTCCCTTACCTTTAAAAGCTCGTGTAGCTCGCACTGAGACTTTTCCCTTCGTATAGTTACATATTCTTACCCGCCATTGCCTCTCCAGTTAATATTAGCCCAATGACCCAGGAAACGAATTCGACGCATCGTCCAGGGAAATCATAGGACAGTATAGGAACTATCCTTTAACCAAACCCGTCCAGCACAAGAGCGCTTACCTCCTCCAGGTCTCACTTTTCCCGCGAAGCTGGTATTCGTGATATTAGCCGATTCCATAATAACGGGATCATTCCCCTTCTGTCTGCGGCCGAGACAAGGTCACCCCTACACAGGCTAGTGGCCCGGGCTGAAGAAACCTAGTAATGACAAAGGATATGTCTAAGGTGTGTCAGACTGTAGAGGCCCGGGATACAGAGAGCAAACGGGCACAGCGTTGGGATTTCCTGTGTTAGTTGCGGGACTACTTTTTTCCACAGAATGGCCCCACCAATTATTCTAGTCCCGCCATGTTTTTCCCGATCCTTCATAGACAGATTTCACGCCGAATGATGATCCTCTTATCCAGAGAAAATCATATGCGATGCGTTTACGAACCAGAAACTCGGCTTAGTGATACCGTTACTGATCCCGGGCATTTCATGACCTTTGAACTGCCCGCAAACCATAGGGTCGTTCTCTCATTATGGGGAACCCACCACACCCAAGTATAATCTGATCAATCCAGGTGGGTTTGCGTGCGTTCTCGTGTTTCAAGAGCTAAAATTCGAGCCAGATATTCATTGGTTCCATTCTCTCATTTCGTAAATACACCCAGATCCGCATCAGACCAAGGCCCTTTAGACTAACCGTGCTCAGTGGATTATACAGATTTTGAACTAGTGACCTCAGATGACTTTTTGACCTGAACCTTGACTGGTCAGCTTCCTTATCATGCTAAGCATTGATGACTTCGTTTCTAATATGTGACCCACATCAAGAAATGAGCTGAATCCGTTCAGGGGGTCACGTTCTCGTGTTCACAAACCAACTTTGGTCCACGTATATGTGTTTCTTTTGAATTTCCCCATCTGTGCCAAAAATGAGCCCAACCCACACGCCGCACCCCCATAAGAAAGCTGTAAATTTGATTTCAACTTGATTGGATTCAGGCCTTTATGAACTAATCGTGTGAAATGATTTACATTCGACCCCTGTTAGATGACCTTTGACTCACCTCCAAAGCAACGGGAAACAGTACTCGGTGAGGCACATGAACCAAGTATTAGTTTCATCCCTGGGATCGAGTAATGGTTGTTAAAAAAGCCAAAGGATATGCCCAATTCTGTAACAGAAAGCCAAAAAGCTTAGGGATTCCTTAGACTCATTATTGATACCTATGCACAAGATACATGAACAAATAGGATAATGGGTGATGGGACACCAAACTCCGGCTCGACGAGTGACCGAGCGTCCGGACTGGACTGACTCTCAGATGACCTTGAGCCGACCACAAAACCCAATGTACTCATCAGGAGCACCCACATACAAAAATTAGCCCTGCTTCACACCAGAAGAACAGGGTTCTGGTACTCCCATGTAATGAGGAAAGCAGGATGCCAAATTTCAGCTAGATCGAACCAACATTCCTGGATTCATCGTATCCAACAAAGTGTTCAGACTTTGGCTCTGGTGAACTCAGATGACCTTTAAACTGACCCCATAACAAGAAGGTTATTGTGCTCATCATGGGAAACCAAATACAAAGTATGAAATTCATCAATCAAATTGGATAAATTGCCCCATTGAAGTTACAAATTTTTAAAAAAAAATATAGATTTTTCACAAATTTTATCATTGTAATGAAGATGGGGACACCTCGCTCTACACAAGAAAACCACAGGGCTCTGTACTCCGCATGGGAAGCAGTGCGCCAAATTTGAGCTGTGATCGGACTCTAAGCATTCTGAAGTTATCGCATTCACAAGTTCTCAGACTTGAACTCTAGTGACCTCAGATGACCTCTGGACTGACACAGAAACAATAGGTATATGTACTCATCATGGAAAACCCACATACCAAGTATGCGCGTGATCCATCCAAGTGGGGTCAGGGTTATGTTATTGGTTCCACAAGCTCTGAAAAATTGGCCCAAAATATCAGTATTTCAGACAGGCGAAGACAAGGGCGGAGATGGTCCCCATTTTGACCCCAAAGTGACCCCTGTTCAACACCAAAAACGATATATTTCTTGTACTCCGCATGAGAAGCAGCAGTATACGAAATTTAAGCTTGATCGGGCTAAAAGCGTGGTCACACTGACCGATTCTAAGGCCCCATTCATGAGTCGGCACGACTAGCCTAAAAATCGTTGAAGAAATCGGCCAGTCTGACCACTCTTCTTTTTCCAATCGGCCATCCGATCCGAGTCGGACATGTCAGACTCTAATTGGCCCCCGACCCGCCGACCGAATCGTTGTTCGGACAGGCTTCTGACTCTTGGCCGGGAGTTTCGTGGTTCTTGGTATTCACGATGTTGGTAAGTAAATTGGGAATAAATAATATCATGTTAACGAAGGCGTGCTGATGCTGATCAATTACGAATAACAAATTAGTATGAATGGCCTGAGAGGCAATTATCCACACGTCTAAGTCGGTGAATACTTCTCAAAATGGTATATTTTATGTGACTGATCGGACAGAGCTTGTATATACTAGCCTTAAAATACTGACATACATAGGTTATATTAAGGTTGTGTGTGTATAGTGGGACGTAAAAAAAAAACAAATTTTGAGGCCCTTGTGGACAGTTGAGGTGTGACATTCTGTGTGTATGTTTTGACTCAGTCTTTGTGTACAATACCACCAAAATAGATGTCCTAGCCATTGATATAGACTAGGGCTGCCGTTAGGCCTGTGGCATAGACTGACACTTATGAAAGTGTGTTTTCAACGTTATAGAGTACGAAGTGATCACAGACTAGCAGTAGACAAACGGCTCTGAATCATATTGCGACGGAAAAATGGTGCTCGTGCAAGATTCGGCAATCCGTTCGACATGGCTGGGTGTTTCGAGTTCGGCACTGACGTTTTTCTTCACGGATGAGCCCAAATATGGAGATGGTTACTACAAATTGATCATGTACAATCACTGACGTGCTCCCCTGGGGGATTTTGAAGGGAAAGTTCACAAAAACATGAAGGAAACACATATCAAGTCGCTGTGTGATAATTATATTCTTGAATCTGAGGCCTAACTATTAGGCCAGTATTAGGCTAAGAGAAGTAGGCTACTGTGATTGGTGTGTTCTAAGACCGACTTACAAGCCTGAACATTCAACCTGCGCTTATAGGCTGTTATCAAAATGCACCAGATTGGTTAATGTAACACAAGAGCCAGGGGAGGACGGTTGATGACTCGTGTGGAGATGTAGGCCGGCGGCGGGCGAAGGCGGGTGAGGGGGTTGCGAACCTTTCGATCAGTGACGTCCCGCCAGACTTTTCAGTCGGGGGATCAGTGGCTTTAAAGGAGGCACTGCCAATCACTGCAATCCTGTCGACAAGAAGAGAGATCCAGGAACCAGGATTTAATGGGAATATGGCTAAATGCACCGCACCAAGGCCCGGGCTCAAGAACATCCACCCTATTTCCATTCATTTACATGTCTATTCATTGCACTCATTTTCCATCACCCCGATCTGCAGTACAGGCTAAATAAAACAGATCACAAACTTTTGGGGCGGGGTGGGGGTGGGGGGGGGGGGAGGACTGCATTCATCCAAGTTGTCCTACTATCCATTATCGGGCTACAAAGCCGGTAAGATTGCAGGGAAATCCCCGGATATCGATGACGGAAAAAAAACCCACGCGGCACGCGGGCGGGCGGCAAAATCGCTACATGACCGCGTTCGCGGAAAACGCCCGCCCGCCCGCGTGATTTGAATGGAAAACGCGGCTCAAGGTGTGAGATCTCGTATTGTATATTTCCCTGAATAATACTTCTATCGCCCTGGTCCCATGAGGCGGGGCCCTGGACATATCTCCCTCTTGATCGTGGCCCCCTCCCGAAAATTTCGTCTCCCTCCTTGATGCCTCCATAAGTTGCGAGGTGAACTTGCAAGGTTCTCGAAAAGAAGTGGTGTGGGGGGGCATGATATTCATTGCGGTCCACGGCAATTAGAGCACAAAACTCTTACAAAGCTCCCACATGCCAATGATCGCAGGAATGGGACGTCTGTATATAATGTGTTTTCATGTTCTCGAAATATGAACTGTGAGGAATGTTTCCGGAGAAAACAATATTCTTACAAGACCGAAAAAGAAAGATGACCATTGTCACCATATTCAATGAAAAGTTGTGAGTCCCCCCAGGGGAAAGTTTGAATGTAAACCCCTTGCTCGGATAAACCCTGGACGCCACTGTGCCACGCCAAGATGTGAGGCCCGCCTAATGATAATCATGTCATTAAATGGTGGTGAATATGACCGCACAATAATGAACAAACTTCGTTATTGGACTGAGTAGAGCTGTATTGTATAAGGGTTTGCTATAAGGGCCAACACAATCGCGCGCGCGGTCATGAGATATTTCCTTGGAACAAGCCTGGTAGTCTATTACACGGGTCGCAGTAATGATAGGCGCGTAACGTTGCGGCGGCGATCACTACTTGTTAAATCACATCAAAAATAGAGTCGGAATATTTAATTGGAACCAACTCAAGAGAAAGATGATAAGTCAAGAATTTCAGAAATGGGGAAAGGGAAAAGAGGCGAAGACTAGAAGGCCCGGATGGTGGGAGCACTACGGCCTCCCAGAAAACGCTTTGACAAAGTGTAGTGATTTCGCAATTCGACCAAGGAAGCGGATCGTGGTATGCTAATAAGCCCGCAAAACTCAAAAGTTTTTTTTAAAAACCAGTTTCAAAACCGTTCTAAAATGTTTCGCCGATTTTTCTGTGAAAAAACGTGTTGTTGAGTAACATGAATGTAAAAAAAAAACAAAAAAAAAAAAAAAAAAAAAAAAAAAAATGTTGCAAAAACGGTCATGAAACGTTTTACCAAAACGTTTTGAGGAAATGTTTTTAGTAACATTCTTGGTTTTAGTGGAATTTATGAGTAACAGGGACAAGGAAGCCGAGCGATATTCTAACAAAACTCCGACATTCACTAGCTCAACCAAACCGTTTTGATAGTAACTGTTTTCGTTAAAGGTTTATGGAGCAATAAAAAAAAAAATTAAACAAGTTTCCAAACCGTTTTATAAACGTTTTGTAAAACGTTTCTTAAAAAAATTTTCCTAACCATCTAACACCGACCCCCGGCTGGTTCAGTGTGCTATTTGGCACCGATGCATTAACGACCACCTGAAAGTGTCAAAACTTTTTACTAAGATCATGCAGGGAAGGAAACGCAAAATAATTCAAGAGAAAGCGGACTGGATGTTTGAGGTGCTATATTGCACCCCAATTGCATCACGCCACCCGTCTGCGGAATGAATAAAAATTTCAGTGGAAGTCGAACTCAGACTAGGGGTGTAAAAAAAACAACCAAATAGTTTTTGAAAAGGATATGTGTTTCGGTGTGCCATGTCGCAACGAATTGCATTGACAGCTGCCGGGAAGTGACCATTGTTCCACAAGTGGACACGCCCCCTATGAAAAATGAGAACTTGAGCTCGACAGAAGAGAAAGTGAAAGACTTCTTACCTCAATATATTTAGCTTACTGAGCAAACTGAGTTAACATTTTTTCGTCGATCCCCCCCCCCCAAAAAAAAAAATGTGGCAGAACTACCGCGCTCGCGCGCAGCAATGTAAGTTAGTAGGTCGTTTTGCGTGGGCCCAATGGAATTGATTGATTTTGACAAGACAAATTTAATCTCAAATTTTTCGGCAACTCTTGCGATTGGCGCAATATCATGCCCACAATTTTAAATGACGAGAAACAGTGGCCATTTGGGAGGCCTCGATTTGCTGACTGAAAAATCTTCTTGCCACGATCCGCGCCATGCCAATAGTGGCGATCGCTTAGATGTGACATGGCGGCCCCCTAGAAACGAGGGAGTGTTTAAGCCCTCCCAGCGCCTCCACTGGTAATTCCCGGCCGGCGCCTAATGGTACGATAAGGCACAATCAGCTACTGCAAAATTGGCTCCGTGATGTGTGAAATCTCGGGGTGAACCGCAGGATCCCCTTTAATAATGCAATGTATTTCATGCAAACGAGTACTTGTACAGAGTGAGAACAAGTATATAGCCAACCAAACAAATATTTCCCCCAGTGGAAGGACAACCGCATATGCCACCAAACAAATATTTCCCCCAGTGGTTGAAGACAGTACAAAATTCTTGTATTGTCATTTTATTGTTATCATTATATTGTTTGAGTCTGGGACTAGCCCAAAATATTTCCCGCGTGAGTAGTACAAAATCCATTGAATGTAATTTTATTATTATTCTGATATGTTCAAGTATTGCCCCGCGTTCACAAATGATTAACGCGCGCGTCATCAAACCACAATGCAATTAACGAGGTCACCTGTAGTTACGGCGGATTCTGTTCAAATGTGATACGAGTGCGTGATCGTGATGCCGCGCCCGGCATAGCGGGGCGAGCGGATCGGAGGATCGAGGGGTATTTATAATACTGCCGTTTACTGTCTGATGCCTTCTAATGTGGTTTGACTGCATGGTTGCTCAGGTACAGAGATGACATGTCTCGTTGTACGTGTAAGTAAAAAGATAAACTCAACTCAATGGTTGAACGTATCAACGCATTACACCCACCTCAAGTTCACGGCCGAAATTTCTGTTACTGAAGTTTACATCCCTTGATCTAACGGTTTTCAAGGGAGACACTAATCCGTCATGAAAAGCCTTTATAGATACAAATCTATACCAAGACTACGGAAAACTACCAATGCTTAGATCGCAACTCGGCTCATCCCCAAGCCACATTCAATGCTTATCAAAGGGGAGGTCCTAGGGTATGCACGCCTAGGCACCACGGGGGCGACTACATAGAGAAAAAAACAATTTTTCACAGAAAACGTTATGCTCCGTAACACGAAAAGGAGAGGGCGTGCCAGGGGCCCACGTGTAAATGGCTATCAGGTTTAAGGATTGCGAGATGCGGAAGCCTGCACAAACGGCACAGAAGTAAGAACACCATGGTGACTCAAACTGACATACACACACCATATTGAAGCCAGGTAGCCGAAAACACCTCAAATAAGCAATTGCACTTAATGAACAGGCACCCAGAACTTTCGCAACTGTTTCATAAAGCCCCATAATTGCCTACAAAAGAGAACAAATCTCAGAGAATTACTAGTAAACTCAGATTACCACGCGGGCCTACACAGAAGGAACGAAGGAACAGCAAGTCTCGCCTTAATGAGTGAATCACAGCACTATGAAACATACAACAAACACACTCAAAAGTTGTGATACAAGAAAGAGGACACCGCCACAATCGGGGTGCCAACTGATGAAGCCCCCAAAATAAAAACCGAGGGCAGAAATCTGAACAAAAGTGTACCGAGTACGGCAGAGACTTTGTCGAAGTATGAAATTAGGATGTGAAAGGATAACTGTAATTCTGTATCAATAAAAGACAAAACTGGCTGAAAAAATCGGAATTCGAGTAGACAAACCATTCGCATATGTACCGTAATGCAACTACAACAAATTATGTGTATAGTACCGACGAAATACCGCCACCCCCCCAAAAATGCGTTGGCATTCTGGTTTTGTAAAACAAGCGCCATACCAAGAAGTCACGTAAGCCGTGGTTCACACTGACCGATTCTAGCCGATTCATGAGTTGCGGCCGACTAGAAACTGAAATCGTTGAAGCAAATCCGGCACAGTGGACCAGCACTCTTCTTTTTTCCAATCGGCCGATCCGTTCCGAGTATGACATGTCAGAATCTAATCGGCCGACCGAAACGTGATCGGCCAGTCTGACATCTTGCGGGAGTTTCGTGTTCTCATTATTCACGATGGCGGTAAGTAAATTGGGAATAAATATCATGTTAACGAGGCGTGCTGATGTTGATCAAATTACGAATAACAAAATTAGATAATTCCCAATGCGCCCTGAGAGGCACTTATCACAAGTCAAGTCGGAAGAATACTTCTCAAAAATGGTATTTTTATTGTGACTGAATCGGGCAGAGCGTCCTACCATACTAGCCAAATACTGCCATTCATTAGTGTTATATTAACAGTGATGTGTTGACAGTGGGGACGTAACATAGGCCTCTCGAAAGTTTGAGTGTGACATTTCTTTGTTTGTTAGTGTTTTGACTCAGTCTATTAGGGTACAATACCCCAAAAGATAGTCCTCTAGCCATCTGATAGGACTAGGTGCTCCGTTAGGCCGGTGTGGCATAGATGACACTATGCAGTGTGTTCTCAACGTTATAGAGTACCGAAGAGATCACAGACTAGCAGTGAGCAACGCCTAGCAACGGCTCCGAATTATTATCGCGAAACTATGGTGCCCGTGCAAGAATCGCAATCCTGTTAAGGCTGTTCCGTACGCGAATGGCTTGTGATTTCGAGTTCGGCCACTGACGTTTTTTCTTCACGGATGAGCCCACAATCCTTGGAGAGGCTAATACAAATCTGATCATGTACCATCACTGACGTGCTCCCTGGGGGTTTGGGAGGGAAAGTTCACACAAGAGTTGAAGGAAAAGCATTATCAAGTCGCTGTGGGTATAATTATGATTCATTGATCTAGGCCTAAACGATTAGGCCCAGTAACTTAGGCTAATGAGAAGTGGCCTAATGTTGGATTGTTGTTGTTCTATACGCGACATTATAGGTAGCCTGAAATTCAACCTGGATTATAGGCTATCATCAAAAAGCACCAGATTGTAATGTAAACAGAGCCAGGGGCGTACGTGGATGAACAGCTGTGAGTGTAGCCGGCGGGCGAAGGCGGGGAGGGGTTGCAACCTTTTCGATCAGTGACGTCGCCAGAACTTTTCAAGTATGGGGGATCAGTGGCTTTACAGGAGTCACTGCCAATCACTGTCGCAGATTCCAGAAATCAGGATTGCATGGGGAATATGGCTCAAAATGCACCTACACCAAGGCCCTGTCAATGACATCCCACCTATTATAAATGATTACATTCTATTCATTGCACGTCATTTTTCCATCCCCCCGTATCTGACAGTACCAGGCTAAATAAAACAGCTCACAAATTTTGGGGGACTGAATCATCCAATGGTTGTGTCACGGGTCACCGTTGGTTGAAGGAAAGGGTAGGGGTCGAGACTCGGGAAGGGGCTCAACTTCAACTAGAGAGCTCGCAAGTTAAGAGTGTTTGGCCAGGTGGCGGAGGCAGGGGCCCTCTTCCATGACATAGTAAGATGTATGCCCACAATACAGAGGGTGGGGGGGATGGAAATTCTTTGCAAAAATTATACCTTCTACTACTATACCCTGGTCAGTAGGACATGATGTACAAGGAAAACCTCCACTGAGTCCACTATGATATCGACTATGATAATTACTATTCTGAGCATCTACATCTTCGTAGCCTTCGGTTACCATATTGTGCAAACCCGAATGACAAATGACAATTGCAGTAAAAAATATAGATTCGCTAGCAACAAGTTTCACTTCCAGAAATGACAATCGTGGGCAAAGCTCAGATCGGGGGGGGGGGGGTAATGGGTGGTCCCATACGCATAGATATAACAAATGGCTCCAGCGTAACTAAATTCATCATGTAGAAGAAACAAGAGGGCCGCGTTCTGCCCATCCAGTGGCGATCCAGCAGGGGGAACATCCGAATGCAATACAATTATGCACACCAGTGGCGTAGTTACGGGGGGGGTGTCACGGGACACCACCCCCCCCCCACGACAAAGCTGTGACTACCAGGTGCCCCCAGTGGGAAATCGGCCGAACCTATTACATTCTGCCAATATCGCTCTTTCCAGGCAAGTCCTACGCCACTGAGCACCGCAAAGGGTGGGCCGCATACTGAATATCATGTCATAATGTTGGTTGATTATGACCGCACAATAATTGACAAACTTCGATTTGGACTGAGTAGAGCGTATGTATAAGGGTTCTGCTATACGGGCCAAAACGATCGCGCCGTGTTTATTAAATTATTTCCTGTGGACCGCCTGGTAGTCTATACAAGTGTCTCCGTAGTGATAGGCGTAACGTATTGGGCGCGACCTACTTTGTAAAAACACATCAAAAAAAAGGGACGGACTCGATTATAGTGGAACCAACTCAAGAGAGAGATGATAGTCACGAATTCAGGAAAGGGGAGGGGACGGAATACAAGGCCCGGATGGTGGGAGCACTACGGCTCCCAGAAAACGTGTGACAAAGTGATTTGTGAGGGTTGCCAGCGATCCCGGCATTGGTCAGTGGCTATTTGGCCACACAGATGACAATCAACGACCACCTGAAAGTGCCAAAATTTTACTAAGAGACCTGCAGGAGAAAGAAACCCGCAAACTCATTTCACGAGAAGCGGGGACTGGAGTTTGATGGCTATATTGCACCCAACTGCATCAACGCCCGTCTGCGAATGAAAAATGTCAGTGGAATGTCTTAACTCAGACTAGGTAAAAACACAAAATAAGTATTGAAAAGGATATGTGTTTCGGTGTGCCATGTCGCACCGAATTGCATGGACAGCTGCCTGGAAGTGAGCATTGTTCCACAAGATACTGTATGAAAAATAGGAGACTTGAGCCGACAAAGCGAAAGTGAAAGCGTTACCTCAATATTCAGCTTACTGGGCAACTGAGTTAACATTTTTCGTCGATTGCCCCCCCCCCCCAAAAAAAAAAAAATGTGGCAGAACTTACGGGCTCCGCGCGCAAGTGGTGTAGTGTCGTTTTGCGAAATTACTCAACTTTTGGCAACATCTTGAGATTGGCGCAATATCATGCCCACCATTTTAATGCGAGAAAACAGTGGCCATACGGGGAGGCCTGATTTGCGAAAATTTCTCACGCTCCGCGCCAGCCAATCGTGGCGATCCGCCTAGATGGTGACATGGCCGCCCCTACAGAACGAGGGAGTGGTTAGACCCTCCCAGCGCCCTCACTGGTAAATTACCGGCGGCGCCAATGGTACCGATAGGCCAATCAGCACTTGCAAATTGGCCTGAAATCTCGGGGTGAACCGCAGGATCACGTTAAAATCAATATATTTCAGTAAAACATGTGTTTGAGGACGTGTAACAAACGAGAAGTGGATCGAATTAGATCGGACAATATCTGTAAGTAATGATCGGCTGACTGAATCGGGCAATGTGACCACTTTGCTAGAGAGCGCGATCGGCCGATTCGCGAATCGGGCGACTCAAATAATCGGCCGACTGAAATAGTCGGGAAGTGTGACCACGGCTTAAGCCAGGTAAACAAGTGGTCTTGATCAAGCGTTGCGTTCACAGGGCAGTGTTGATGGACGGGAGTGATGACGCGAGGTGGATCTGATGATTCGACGGCCAGTGCTCAAGATCACGGAAGAGCATCTGGATGACGCGTCTGTTCACATGCACTTTTTGATGACGAGTTGATCCACCTTGCGTTATCTGATGACGCGTGCGAAATCATATGTGAACGCAGTCTTGGACTAGCTCCAGTGACCAGCCTTTTATAAGTGAGAACAGTACAAATTCTTGCTTTGTCATTTTATTATTAAATTGCCCCTTCAGAGACTTTTGACCTTGGTCAAAAGCTACAAGCATCTCTTGCGGTTAGTAAAATTATGCAGGTGATTGGGTCGTTTTGTGTCAATGTTGTTTTGAGTTGGCAACCCACATCTTGCAGGGTTTGATATAGCTGAATCATGGTGATGCCACAACTCTTGTAAGGGAACATGTCGGGGAAAAAGGCAAGGAATCACAACGCGAGTTGCGTTCTTGTTTTCCTCACGCTTTCACATTAGTCCGAATTTGAAAAATATCGAACCGACAGAATCCTACTTCAGGATTGCCGCAATAACTTAAAGGTAGATTGTCATCTTGTGCAATTGTTGTCGCTTGCAGGAAGTCACGTAGTTGTGCGGAGTTTTAAATATTTGAATATAGATACTGTTGTCACTATACCTAGGAAATAATAAGATAAATCAAAGGCGACGGGAATCAACGTACTTTTACCCATTGTGACCGCATTGCCTCCGGAATACATGCATGTGTGGTGTTTGTGCGCTGAGGCAGTTATGATTTCCGAATGCTACGCTTTGGAAAAACATACGTTTTAGATGATCGGTACATGGTCGGGAGGAGAGAGTCATGGGACAGTTGAACTTGTTTTTCTTCGGATGAATGTATTAATATGGCGTGTATGCCAGTGTGTACAGGATAACTAACATATAACAGACCGCTCTAACCAAGGTTCGGTGGGATTGCGGGCGTTCGATATAATGCGGTCGATGTGGACGAGGTATACCTCATTCTGCGCAATCACGGAATTACGGATTATTTACTACGGGGGTGTAACCTTCCCTCGCGCCGGGGCGAGGTCGACGTGTAATCGTAGAAGTCCTTCTATGCGTGACGCCAGAAGCTGGCAAGTAATCTACAAAAACGTCCGGATATTCGCCAATCCGTCCTAGATTGTCAATCAGACGCGTCACTGCATCACGGGGACTATGATGCATGATGAATTGATAAACTAACCCGCACATGAGCGACGGCCCCCCCCCACCCCCCCCCCAGCGCACGGCCCCCCCCACCCCCAACCCCCACCCCGCCTCGCCCCCCCCTCCCCTTGAAGTCGTCCAGGGGAAATGAAAACACAATACTGGTAATTGACACCCGAGGAAATTACCTTTCCTCATATCCATTCACGTGCGGTAAAACGATATGAGTTTTTCTTGTTTTCTTCCTAATTCAGGAAAGCCAAGTAAGGCTCACAAGAAACCCTGGCCGTATTGATCGTGGAGGAACACAAGCGATACCTCGCCTTTCTCTTCTCTCGAATAGTGCTCAGATGAGATCGAGGCATGGGGTAACCAATATCACTTGCTATCCGGAACCTCAGTTTACTCCCTTGATCAGGAGAACACGACCACTTTTTTGGACTCGGAGGAAGGAAGTTCAATTACAACGTGACGGTTCATAGCCGACTGACTAGACGGTAATGCAAAAATCCACGCTAAACAAACTCCAAGTTATCCCAGAAAGTTCAATGCGTACAGCGAAACGCATAGAAGTGACGACAGATCACGCCCTCGCACTGCAGTACAGCCACTAATTATCATGGACGCCGCTCCCTCCAGTTGTTCCAGGGATGCGTTAAAAATGTGATAGAATATTGAATGCTCTAAATCAGACAATAATTAGTGCCCTTCCTAGCAATGGAAACTTTCTCTGATTGATTGATGATTGATCTTTGTGTCTGCCGATAGGGATATTGTTGAGGGAACGTAGCGATTTTTTAGAGAAACGTACTAGCGATTTTGGAAGAGTATAAGCAAGTTCGTAGTTCTAAGTGTCGCATGCTCACCACAGAACAGTTCGGGGGAATAGACGAGATTCGGTCGATTTCCTCCCATAGCAATATCGTTACGGGCTTTTGTTTTAAACTGTCACACTAATTTGAAAACGCACCAAGTATCTATGTTTTCGGATGTATTATGAGGGAAGTATGGGGGGAAGTTTGTGATGGAAGGATTCGTAATTTCGACAGGGGAGTTCGAAAAAGACGTTCTGCACACTGTACGTTAACGCGAACTGCGGACATTCCCCTATGACCTTTGGACAACAATATCATTATCATCTCACAAACGTAACTCCGCGCTTATGGTATGAAAACCGGGACGATAGCTAAGGCGATACCCCCACGATGTCACCAAGCTAGAATAATTTTGCATTAATTATCGGAAACAAGTTGCCGGCTAAGACGACGAGGGCGAATGCCAACCGTACGCGTGTGCAGATTTTCTCTGTTTGATTAGTTACAGTGTGTATGTCTTATATATGGAAATTGACTAAAATAGGGCGCTGTACATGCATTAGGTCTAGTCCCCTCCTAGAAATTAGAAAAATAATCGTAACAAGATTTCCAAATGATTAGGCCGATCTCGAGTAAAAATCATCATGGTAAATCACTTATGAGGGACTACGAGACTCTTTGCTTAGACGGAGACCGAGCGATTTTGGTTATTGAAAATATGGATTGAAAAATATGTAAATTGGATTCTCTAACAAGCTATTTGCTAGCAGGTATAATATCTTCTCTGGTCTGGAGAATTGAACCCAACCATGATATAAATCGCACGTTTACACCCTTATTATTATCCCCGCCAACACTGTAACGGTTCGGGGATATTATGGTTTTGGGGGTGTAAGCTGCAGTCTCGCCGCCGCCGCGGAAACTTTAAGGCGTTAGCGCAATTAACTCGGCAACGATTTATCCGATCGGTCTGAAACTTGGTAAACAGGCTGTCCGTCCCAGTGATATCGCTGCATGTCTACTGCCCTCAATGTTGCAGGTTTTACTGAAAATACAGAGTTCGACCGATTTACATGAAACTTGGTGGGTGGAGACGAAAAGTCGTCCCGAAAAACATGACGGTCATTCAAGGTCACGGAGGTCAAATTTGTGTTTTTTTTTGTTGCGAAAATACATAGTTAGTCCGATACATGAAACTCGGTGAGTGGGGACAAGAAGTGGTCCCGAAAAACATGACTATAATTTCAAGGTAACGGAGGTCATAATTGTGGTTTTTTTATTGTTGCGAAAATACATAGTAGTCACGAATTAATATGAAATTGGTGAGTGGGATAAAAGTTGGTCCTGACAGATATGGACGAGGATTTCAAGGTCCCAGAGGTCAAATTGCGTTTATCATGATTTTTCTAACTTTGTCGTATTTGAACTTAAAATGCGAGAATGTGGATATCAGTGAGTCCTGAACACCAGGTAGGGCATTCCAAGTCACAGTGGTCAAAGGACAGAAAATTTAATGTGCTTCTTCAAACAGGTCCACGGAGCCATCTAGCGGGATATACACGTCGGCGGTTTACCCGCCGGACACATGTTAGTTGATCTGGGTATTATGGAGGTCAAAGGTAATTCAAAGTTAACGGAGT